>VXBA01004485.1:846532-915910 GCA_013399895.1 Serilophus lunatus | reverse complement strand
GCGGAGCGGAGCGCGCAGGGAGGTGCCGGCGGCGGGCACCGCCCCGGGAGGCGGGAGGGGACGGGGACGGGCGGCGGTGACAGCGGCGACAGCGACACGTGCCCGCCCCGGCACCGCGTCCGCCGAGCGAGTCCCCGGCGGCGATGGGAGGCTGCGGGTCCTGCGAACACCCGGCCCGGAGAACAGGTAACCCCGCAGGACGGGACGGGACAGGACAGGACAGGGAACCCCGGCGGCTCCGCTCCGCTCGGGGCTCGGCGGGGAGCGCTCCTTCCCACCGCGGGGCTCCGTGTGGACAGAGGAACCTGAGCGGACTTGGGGGGCCGATATGCAATTTGGGGTGTTGGTTTACTTGACTTCCTTTTTTTTTTTTTTTGTCCCTAGGAAATTTGGTGGGTTTCGCACGCTTTTTTTTTGCCTGCCAAATCGCTGGTGCTGTTCGTGCTTTCCCAGGCACCCAACAGAAGTAACTTTGCAGTGGGAGGTTCGGGGTTTCTCCTTGCTTCGTTTGCCTTTGCTTCAGTGATGCTGCATCACTAAACTCGCTCCTAGTCGCAGCTTGTGTTGAATACATCATTTTTTTTGTTGGGGCGAGGAAATGATGCTGGAGAAATCCTTTCCTTGCCCAGCCAACTCGCACTGAACTGATTCATCCCAATGTGCACTTGCTGACTGAAATTGAGTTCGTTGGTTATTGACTTTCACTAAATAAATAAGCCACTTAATAGTAATAGTAAAACAATCCCTAAACTGAAACAACAAGAAAAGCATTCACACAAGTACATCAATGGAGCAAAATTGCTTAAAGAGCACTTTCGAGGGAAATGTAAGGTGTAAAAAAGATCTGTTAAAATGATTGTAATGAAAAACAGTGTGATTTTTCATCGATGTTCACTTAGCACAACTATGGCAACTGTCAAGAAACCAGGTGGTTCCTTTGGTTTTATGACAGTCAGTTGCTCAAAGCAAACTGAAAGCTGAATTGCTGCTACATGGCATTAAGAAAATACAGATTCTCACCTGGATATTTTAGTATTAATTTCCTGTGATTAAGCTGTAGAATTTGTCATGTATTTTGCAGTGATTTTGATTTGTGCTCAGAAGATGATACTGTTGGGTGGGTCGATTTAGCTGTCAGGATCAATGGGTGTATTTGAGTAATAATCTTGTTTGATTTCTAGCTGCTGTTCAATACCATCATAAAACAGCTTATTGTAAAGCAAATAAGCTTTCATACGCTGTAGAAGATGGAATCAGTATGTGTACTTTCACTTTCCAGTATCTGTGGGAAGAACAATTTGAAGAAAACGGTGCAGACAGGCAATTTTAATTTTATGTCTTAAAAACTTTTGCACTTTTTTCATAGGGATGGTAGATTTTCTGCTGTTAAGAGAAGTTTAACTATGATTTTATTAAGGAGGCTATATGATAGTTTGTAGATGTGTGTATTTAAGGTGTCAATTATAAACAAGGGCTTGAGGAGGGGCATTGCTGTCATTGACAGGAAGCTAGGTGCCTAATAGCACATGAATTCCTATAATTATCCCATTTTGGGCCAGTGCATGAGACTATTAACAATCTAAAATTGTTGCTTATCATGTCATTCAAGGTAATTAATGTGATAACTCACTCAATTTCACTGCAAGGTGTTTTGCCAGCGTCTTTTGCATTTGGTAATTCAAGCATCTGATTTTGGACTATCTGCACTGATGAAATACCTCTTACCTGAATAGGTGATTCTTAAAAAAGTACCTTCTTAAACAACAATGGATTCTGAGGAGAATGGTGGTTGTGCTTTGAATGTTGAAGTTTGTTGGGATTTGGGACTGCCTCTGATGAAGCTGGGGTTAGGCCATTTGTGTGGCTGGAGTGGGCTTGAGACAGGGGATAAATCTTACCTCAGAAGCTTCTTCTCCCTCTGAGATTTCCAGGCAAAACTGACTTTCTGATGCTTGTGCAGATTTGCCTTTCTCATCTTTAATTTCTTATTGATAGCTGAAGTTTGCTGCAAGGCCTCTACCAGTAGCTGTCAGATTTATGCATAATATGTGTAACAACTTGTGCTGTCACTTTGTAATGAGAATTTGGGGGTTTATCTGTTTTGTTCACCAACCTCTATATCATGAACTAATTTCAGTGTGGGGCTTTGAATTCCAGTCTTCCAAGATGCAGAGAGTTAGAGTCTCATCACCTCCATGATGGAAGGGAAGCTTTACCTTAGTAGAGGAGAGCAAAGCATGCCAAATATGCTCTGCATTTCCTTTGTATTGTTTCCATCCTTGAGTGGAAAATTGCTACTGATTTCCTCAGATTTGGAGGATTTACATTGGCAGCCTTCCCACATTCCCATTTTACTTCCAGTTGTACTTATTAGATAATGCATTTGTGTAGAAGCTGGTTTATAAGAAAAAGAACATTTTTTCCCTCAGTCTAGTCCTACTGAAGTTAAGCAGTTTAATGTTCCTGGGTCCCAGGGATCTGTTTCTTAAGACTAGATTGGTCTTTGAAGGATTGTGAGGATATTGAAAGCATGAGTGCCTTGAGCTTGATTTCAAATTGTGTATCAGCATAACAGCTGTACCTGAGTGCACCTCTGTTGATGCTAGAAAACCAAATCATAGAAGCAGATGGAATATTCATGTTTAGAGAATACATGTCTCAATAGCAAGGCTTTCTCTGTATTCCACTGTAATGCATGTAAGGTTTTCTATAATCCCCGTAAGGATTAACACCACATTGTCTTCTGTGTCAGGGTCCTAATGAAGAATGATAAGAGAAGATGGGCCAAGTCTCCCATGTTTGATCAAGTGATTGATAACCTTAGTATATGCTTGGCAGCTTCTGCCTTGAAGAAATTAGCTTGGGTGTAACTACAGGTTTACCAGCATAGCCACGGAGTGGGTGGATTGCTATGTGGGCAGATGGTTTTGGTCCAATTTAGGGATCAGTAGTAAGGAAGCCTCGTTAATGGAGACTTTGTTTCTGTTAAACGTTCTCCATCTTTCTGGGTCCTGGCTATCTAAGGCACTGGGAATGTGTAGTCTGTCTGTCCTGCCCTGGGGATGCCACCTCCTAAAGCAAACTTGGCTTTTGGCACCCTGTGGCCACAGGCCTCTCTGTGCTGGGGTAAATACTTGCATAATTGTGTTTACAGTGACTGATCATATCGCTGCTCTGGAGTGATATAAAGGAGGGTCTTGCTATAATTTTTTTGAAATATTTAGGAATTCCTAGTTTTTCTTAAAAAATTCAGTCATTTGAAAAGCTTCACAAATTAGAGGTAATTTTCAAAACCTTTAAACTATCCTTTCAACTTAGAAATTATTCGGTAAAATATTCGTTAAGTCTGTAGAAAATAAGATGTTCATTAACTATTCTGGAAACATTCCTAGATTGTTTTGAACTTAGGTTATTTTGCACTACATTATAGTCAGACAAATCAATTATCTTGGGGGGGAAAAAAAAGTCTGCCAGTTAAGTTTGGATGGTGTAACATTAACCAGGCTCCTTGAATGAACTCTCCTTTTCAATTAAGAGAGCTCATTAGAGAGAAGAATGCAGAAGTGGGTACAGTGTGGAGTAAACAGAGAACAATTATGTGTAATTTCACGTAACTCACGATTTTAAAGAGGTGAGAATAAATGAGCAAGATTCAATGTTGTTGTTTTTTTTTCCTAAGGTACTTTTCAATAAAAGGAAAGTGCTTCCATAGCTAAATTATGTTTCTTTTTCACGCAAACATAATTTATCTATGGAACTTGCTACTGCAATGTCTTTCTGTTGTTTAAGGTATAAATGAATTTTAAAAGTTGTTCCACAAATTAATAGAGAAGAAGTATGCTGTGACTGTTAATCACAAAGATGCAGATACAATTTCTATCTGAAGCAGCTCCTAAATCACAGATTCCTGGAAGCCAGAAGATTATTTTGCAGGCAGAATCACGTTATAATTTCCTGACCTTGTACTCTTTCCCTGAGCATCTGTTTTCGGTCAGAGTTAGAGGCAGCTTATTGGACTAAATTGATATTTGGAGTGATGTAGTCCCCTTGCATGCTATATGTGATGGAAATTTGGATGGGTTTTCCTGAGATCACTGCTGCTTTGTCTGGAATGGTTCCAAGCAGGTGAGGGCTAGATGTGACTTCAATTTTCACACTTGGGGAAAAACCTGAATTTCACAGAGTGCTCAATACTGGGTTTCCTTAAGTTTTGATTAACTGGCTGTTCATAAACATAATCTGTTAAAAACACAGATTGAGATGACCTTTTGCAAGGCTGCTACTGCAAAGCTCCATTGTTTTATCACTTGTGAAATGATTGGATTATTGTGTGAAAATCTAGAGGATGTTATGATTTCAGTTTTGATTTCTGCTTTCTTAAATGTGCACTGCTTTTGTAAGGAGACTTTTTTGTTATCTTCTCATAATGCCTAAAGGTCAGCAAGCTGCTTTTTTTAACCCTTGCTTTTGGATGCTTTCACTACCTCCTGTTAAATCCTCCATTAGGGCTGATCGGGAAAAATTGTGTGTCTGTCTTTTCCCATTGACTTCAGCTGCTGGTTGTCTAAGGAAAATAGATCCTTGATCTGTGAGTCTTCAAGGCTGCTTGTGGAATTGGAGCTGAAACGTTTCCAGTCTGGTCGTGTAGCTGTCCAACCTCCCCTGCCACCAGAGAGGACCCTTGTGTGGGGAGGTTGGATGCTCAGTGTGACCACCTTTGGTCTTGCAGATGGGCCTCTTGGTAACTCTTTCTGGTGGTCCTTAGTTAAAACTAGTTAGCTTGCTTGCTTGCTCCTGTTTTTTTGTTTTTTTTTTTGTGTACAGTGAGAGTTGGAGCAGAGTGACCCAGAAGATGACTTTTCTGACAGCCGTGTTGGATGCCTGTTTCAGATGTATTTACACAGATGCTCCTTCATTAGATTGTATTCACTTTTCTACTAAAACAACTAATACTAATGTAGGTTTTGAGATCTTTTTTGAGATCTTTGTTTTGTTTTGTTGGCCTTTTGTGATGGGGAGAAAAAAAGGAGATCTTATTCATATCCTTCCTTTCTGGGAAGTACTTGTACCCTTGACGGTTCTTCCTGTTGCCCATTCTAAGAACTACAATTGTAGCTTGTGGAGTAAATTTTTTTTTACTGGAAAATCTAGGTTTGAGGGAATTTCATTGTTTTTGAAATTCTTGGAATTATATACCTTTGCTGCCTTAAGGTCAGAGATAAGAGCTAATTTAGAAATAAAAGATTTCTACCTCTGTGTAACACTACTAAGGCACAGAAGCAGATCTGTTGTCTTTCCAGGATTTATGAGTGTGTGCTTTCATTCTCTCCTCCCAAATACATAAGCACTGCTCTACAAGTAAGTATCTAGCTGGGACAGGGTATGTAATCTATATAATTTGAGACTCTTTCAATGGAGATGAATGAAAATGAGATGGCCATGCTAATTTATTTGAGCAGGCATTTGTCTCTGTTGCCATTGATGTGGAGGTGGTGGTGATCCAGAGCTGTCAGCAAGGATGGAGCAATCTCTCTCTCAGCTCATTTTATCATGGCTATGAATTTTTTTTTAAAAGCCTGACTCATTTGGATTTAAGTGAGGAGGGATTACAAAGCTCAGTTCTTTGAAATTTTATTGGATACAGGTTCCCCTTGAAGTAAAATCCTATTGAACCTAATGGTTTTGACAATTTCAAATAAAAATATCCAAATGAATGAGCATAACTCAGCTCCTTGTCATTGCTTCCCTGAGTTTCAAGAGGAATGTTTTTTTGCTGTCTTTCCTCATGGGAAACATCTGCAGAACCAAATGGCAAATCATTAATGCTCATTCAATAGCAGGCTTTGTTCCCAGTGTCTTGTACTTGGAAACAATTAACTGTAGAATTTTGTTTTGTCTTGTTTTTCTTTTTGAATGCAAACATCTAATTCCAGTTATATATTCTAATGAATTTTATAGAAGTCCTGCTATTTGGGATTGCTTGTAGTTTTTTTAGAATATATGCTCCCTACCCAAATTCAGATAGTGGGAATTGTGATAGTGCCTTTGTGATTGGGGTGGGATTTTATTTTATTTTTAATGTGTAAGTGACTGAATTTTATTCAGCTTTATAAAACTGTATTTCAAGACACAAATCTCATTGCAAGCTAAAGGAAGACATTTATGTTCAGTTCAGGAGGGCTTCTGGTTCCTCAGATCAACCAAACAACTTTGGATGCCAGGTAGTAGCATTTATCAAAAAATCTGTCTGCTCTTTGATATTAAGCAAATGAAAGCTCTATAAGATCAAGCATTCATCTACTTGGGTTTAAAAGTTGTTTGAACCAGAAAACATCCAAATCTGTTTAGCTTGACTTTGAGCAGCGTTGCCATATTGGTGTCTGCTGCCCATGTCTGCTAGACACAGGGAACTGAAATGTGAACAGCTCTTAAATCCATTGAAAACATTATTACATCTTAAAAGGTTTTTATTGACATCTGTTGAAGAGTTTTGGTTTTGAGCTTTGCGATTATAGTCCATGAGCCAAACTGGAGATTACATAATTATGGCAGATGAATTAAAATACCTTTTAGCCAGTACTCACCAGAACTAGATATCCATGATTAATAAACTATGTGTTATGTTGGTTAATTGTGGGCTAAGTGGTCATATTTTATGCACTTAACATTTACTTTGAGAGTATATGAATGGGGTATGATAATGACAACTGTGATGGTCAGCTTGATCTGTTCTAAACTATCTTGCCTGGAGCTATGTATGCATGAAAGGAGAATTAAAAACAAAAAACCCACTGTGTAGTAGCAGTGTACAAAGGAACAGCCAGTGTGGTTGGGCAGCAGGAGCAAGAGGCTGTAGATATGCTTTCAGGAAAGTATTTAAAGTTTAGCAAACTTTACCACACCCTGCCCATGGCAAATTTACCCCAGATGAATCAGGAACAAATCGGTTTTTAAGGACTACATAATGTGTCTGCAGATATCCACAGAAGAGGTTTATCACTTAGAATCACAGAAGAACTGAAAATGAGTTTTAAATTGCTTCATCAGGTGTCATCCTAGCTCAGCAATGTCAGTACTTCTGTTTTGGGGAGCTTTTTTGATTAGGTCACTTCCAGGAACCAGCATTAACAAAAGGCTTTGCTGCAGCTGAGGTTCTCTGAACTTCTGTAGGTGAAGTCCTGCACAGGTCACTTAATATTCATCTCAGCATGATATGCCTATATTTTAAATTTTGACCCTATTTTTTGGCTTAAAATGGTTATTGGAATAATAGCTTGCAGTTTTCTTGATAATGCCAGTATTTATGGGCTTCAGCTTTAGCAAACAAAAATCCCAGTGTTAAGACTTTGGAAGTGCCCAATTGTAATTGCCAATGCACATAAGTTAAATTTTCCAACTTGATCAGACCTTCTTAATGGGAAAATAATTCTGTAACAGGACCTGAACTCAAAGTGCATATTTCCAGTGCCAGGAGGCTGAAAACTCAGATAGTATATGGAAAGATAAACCTCAAAGCTTATTCATTTCTGTGAGAGGTGAGTGGCTTTTAGAGATGTGTCCTGGCATGTATGTAGTCTGTACAACTGGCAGGGGGAGGAAAGGCAATTTAAAGGAGTCTTTAGGTGTATGCTGCCAATTGTGTGCTGAACATTTTGCCATCATTTTTTCAGAGGAGCAGTGTGTCTGACTTTAGTTGTATGCATTGGCTTCTTCATATTTAAAGACCTAAATTATTGTTCAGGATGGAACCTGCAATCACTTGACTTGACCAAGAGATTCCTGAGGACTTTTTTTGTGGATTTTCCAGTCCCACTTTCAGGTTTCTCAGTGGCAATGCACAACCCCAGATACATAAGCACAGTGATTTTCTGTAAGGAGACTTGTGGTTCTTGCAGAAAATTAGGACTATTACTGGTGCAATTCCCTCATTCAGGGCTATTCTACAACACACCAAATTCCCTTTTCTCTAAGGGGCAGCTGCCTTCAGCCTCCTGCCCTTGGGAATTAAAAGAGTGCAAAAACACTGGGTCATTTATTTACAGATACACCCAAAATGTGTTAAATGTGAAAGAGCATTTAATCACGCAGGTAAATACAAATTCAAAGTAATCTCAACTCTCCTGTGTGCCCAACTCTCACAGTGAGCTCTGGGCCTGGTGTGTTCCATGTTGGTGTTGTGAAGGGGAATGTGCTCTAGTGAGGAAAAAAGAGTGTGAACTAACAGCATAATGCAGGTTTTTGTCCTGCTGAAGTTATCAGGCCATTTTTATGAATCACAAGTGTTCTGTTTAGGTCACTTTGGTAAATTATTGTTAAATAAAGAATTGCACAGTGCTTTTAATAGATCTTTCCTCTATAGTCACTGAATTTTGATGAGAAATGTGACAGTAATAGTAGTTATTCAGGGAGCAGTGCAGACTAAGTAATTTGAATATAGTAATAAACTTCTTTTATTTAAATATATGGTTTAAGTGCTAGTAAAAGGCACTGGTTGATTTGGCCTCCAGTGGAAATGAGTCTCCAATTTCCTTCCTAGGTTTGTTTTCCCTGAGAGTTATGGAAAGGGAGGATCTATTTCTGTGCACCTCTTGTTATAAAAATAAATCTTTTGTTATGAGAGGGGGGAACAGGGGCTTGAAGGAGGGAGTGAAGAGGAAGGAGGTGCAGGGCTGGATTCCCTCCAGAACTGCTCCAAGGATTACCAGCTCTGTCGACATTTGTATATCTGCCTCTCCTGATCTTCCTCATGTGAGCCCTGATAAACCTCATTGCTTTTAGAGCTCTTCTTACCTCACTCTTGCTCTGCTTGTACCTACACCTCTCCTTCCTCTTGCTGCTCATCAGCTTTCCTCTTGCCCTGCTCCAGGACCACCATTCTCAGGAATCACCTGATGAGATTTGGAACAACAAGGCAAATCATAAAACAGAGATAGTCAATAATGAAGAAATATCCCAGTTGCTGGTTTTACTTGGCACATGGCACAGTGCCTTTCATAAATAGTATCTGTCAATCCAGGATCTTTTTTGGAGTCTGTTTTGAGGTGCACATCATCCCCTGTGGTACAGAGTTGCAGAAAGCAGATCTTCAAGCAGAGGTGTCCTTGGAGAGGTCTTATACTCAGCAGGTGTATTTGCACTGTAAAGATTATATTTGATTGTACAATCAAATGATTCAATCCCTTGAATTAGACTGAAAAGGTTGAAAGGGACTTCTGGCTTGCACAGGTACAATTAGAAGCCACAGTATTTTGAAGGAAGCTGAAAAAGTGGAAGGAACTTGTGAAATATTTTTGTAAAAATACACCCAAACACTTCCTCCTGAATTTCCTCCATACATACTCATCATTTTTGATCTGTTTTAGAATAGACAGAAGCAAAATGAAAGCAATACTTTCATAAGCTGGAGGCAGGTGCAGGTTTTCTTCCTCAGTAACTTTCACTATCAGATGCTATTTTAAGATGCTTGTAGCAGCTGGTCGTTCTGTTACTTCTCATAGTTCCTGTCTACTGATAAATGTTGAGAAAAAAGCCCACCAGATTGTGCAAAAGAGCCTTTAAGGAGTTAAAGTATGTATCCCTGTTCCTCTCCTGCGTGGTGAGGGGAGGAAGATGTGTGTTTGTTTCATGTTTGTGAAAGATGAAGCTCATCACTTTGGGGCCCATTAAAAATCAAAAAGCCAAATGTGGGATCTAAAAGCCCAGAGCCCAAAAATTCAGGAACTTGTAACAAAACCTAAGTCAAAACAACAAACCCCACACTGAAAATAGAAAATATTGCTTTAGATGCCTTTATTATTTGCATATAATAAACAGGCTTTTTGTAAGCTTTGTGTTTACCCTAGGTGCTATTTGTGACCTACAAGGACTGTAGATTTCTTTCATCTCACATCAAGAAAATAAGGCTCATTTCTTTTGGTTATCTCATTTCAATTGAAGCATATACAGTTGTCTCTTATGAAGCACTTGTACTAATTTGGCTGATAGCAACAGGTCAAGTTTCTGTTTTATTTTAGTTTAGCATCTCGCTATGCTTTGCAAATGAGTCTGTTGCAATAGGGCAGAAGAAGAGCAGCAGCATCCGTATCCACAGACTGGCATCATTTGAAGCCCTACAGGGAAGCTAAAATGCAATGGGAAGATTTGGAAGCTGGCCAAGCCACGACCCTGCTTTAGCAGGAAATCACCTGTGCAATGAAGAGGTTAGCTACACCACAGCAGTGTGCTTCCTTTGGTGCTTGTTAATGCTAAAAATAATTCTACCTCTGATTTCCCCAGGGTAATTAGCCTGTGCAGAATCTGATTGAGATTAGACTTTTTCTGGTGCCTTATCAAATTCAACTTCAGGTATTTACCTTATGCTGCAGGAAGAAAAGGCTGTCTCAGTTTCTCAGTGTTGAGATTTATGTGTCTAATTCAGAGTCCCGTGTTACCTTCTGGAATCATACCCAGGAAAGAATGGCCTCGTGCCCACCTAGGTCAGCCTTTCATTTTGGAGTTGTTTTTTTCTACAAAGGGAGCACAACACTGGCTTGAAGGTGTTGATAATCCAAGGAACATGTTCCCCCGGTAAGGTATTCCCTTTTCTTTTCAGTATCATATACAAGTATAATTAATGCTGGGTTGGGAATGCTCCAGTACAAACTGGTAATGCTGAACAAAGTGTTACTTTATTTGGATGATATTCTCTTATCTCTGTCGCTGTTGGTGCTTAGCATAAAGCTACTGCATTTCCAGATAAGGCACTGAAATAAGCCATTGCAAAGAAGGAAGTTTCTTTAGAAAAAGTAATTTGACTCCTAGTAATGATTTATATTTGACTGTGTTTGAGATACAATGATATTAAAAACCTGGAGTGCTTGGTATGATCTGTTACAGAAATAACCACTCAACACATACAGTGGTTGTTCAGCCAGCTGAGAGCTCTTTTCCTGATATTTTCCTTTCTCTCCCACAGAGCAATGATTTAATTTATGGCTCCTAAGGCCAGAGGGTGGAATTTATAGCAAAAAGATAAAAGAACGGTATGAAAAAAAAGACCTCAATCCCTTACCCGCCCTGCTGCCTTATCTCCTTCTGGATGTCAGCCTTGTATCTCAGCACACTGACTTCGAAAATTATAAACCTAAAGGAGTTACAGTAATATTAGAGCTTTCCACAGCCAAATACTATGTTGCATAGCAGAAGTGTAATTAGCTTTGCTTGTAATTCTTACAGTGTCTCATGCATTAGGTTTTAAGTCCGTGATCCTCAGGCAGGCAGGTTGGTGTGAATATCCTATGCCAGGAACAGCCAGGATCAATAGAGGTTTTGCAGTGAGGGAGTTTGATTAGTTCCTTCTGATTTGAACCCATTTTAATATGCATTCAAGCAAGGAGCATCTTCCTAGCAGCCTCTAATGCACGTTAGTGTTGTCAGTTGTGATGGATTTAAATGGTTACTACTGTTTAGTTGCAACTGAAAACATACTGTCTGAATCAGACTTTAAAGGTGGGTGGCCTGCACACTGACCCAGAGTTTTCGTCTTAATCAGATAAATGAATTGAGTACAAGGATTAATCGATTTATGGATGTTGTAATACTGGTGGCATGGTGCTCAGTTGTGTTTTTATCATCTTGCCGGCTTTGAGGAAGATGTTTAAAAATATTAGCAGGGAACTTCTTGGGGTGTTTCAGTGCAATTCTGAGTGTGCAGGGAATGGTTACACAGTGAAGAAACACAACTTGTTTTGTAATTTCCAATACCTAAATCAGTTTGGGTTTGCTTAGTTTATTTGTTTAGTTATATTGGGCACTTCTAGAATGTCTTTGTAGCGTCTTGCAATATTTCTCACTTGTGGCTTTGCTGGCTTCCTGACAAGACGGTAAGTGAAGTGGAATTGCAGAATAATTTCTATAGGCTTTCAGTGGTATTTGAAATATCTCTTAGAGCCACCTGTTAGAACATCTAAAAAAATCATTTCGCTCTAAATATTATAACAATTTAGGGAGTACATACAGAGTGCTGCAGTGAAAGAAACCAAAGCACATCAAAGAAAATTAAAAAAAAAAAAATCCCAAGGACTATAATGAGAAGATAATTAAGGGAGGATAAAATGCTATTTGTTCTATCAATCACAATGAGCTGTAACCAGCTTTTCTGTTAATAATCCTTTTCTTCTTGTACCTATTGCCCCCAAAAGAGGAGACAGCAAAAGATAAGTATGTAATAAAAATGACAGGTGCAATCAAAGTGGTCTTTCTGAAAGAAGATACTAAACTGTATGGATTCTTCTAAGCATTTGAGATTTAGCAGCATATTAAAGAGAAGGCTGAAGAAGATAGGCTAAAAAGGTTTTTTTTCTTGCTACGTGAAAACAAGGAGCTGTTCAATGAAATCAAAACCAATAAAGTTAAAATTGATAAAAAATGTTTCTCTTTGAATGATTACTGTTTGCGTATTTTTGCTACAATGTGCCGTTGAAAGGCAAAGAATGAAAAGGTCAAGCTTATACCGAGTATTTGGCAAAGTATGTTTCTTATTCCCCGTGGTTGCTTAGGGAATATTTGGTGATGCAGTTGGCAACAAACTTGTAAGGCTGGGAAAGGAAGAGGGAAAACTTCTGGCCCATGGAGGATAAGGACTATGTGAATAACATACTGGTACTGAGAACATGCTTTATACGTGCAGGGGAGAATTTACCTCTCTTTAAAATTACTTGTTTCTGCTGATAGTGCTCAGTATGGAAGGGAAAAGCAGAGAAAATTGAGGTAGGAGGAAAGCAGAGTTGTATATGTGAATGTGTGCTGGCATGGCAGGGGGCATCCCAGTAATCCTGACACCCCTGGCTCCAGCACTGTGCAGGGGAGGAGAGTGGTCCCTGTTCCCAGTCTTCCAGTGACCTCTTTAGGGAACAGATTTCTGGTTATGGTGGTTGTGTGTTTGTCTTCAGCTTGAACTGAGAAAGTCAAAAAAGGGCCAGTCTGTGGATGGCTGATGTCAGAGTGCATTTGCCCTTTAGATTGCATTTACCCTTCTCTCAGATTGAACAGATTGTGTATTTACTGTTAATTGTGTGTCATAGCCGTCATTTGGGATAATTTATTCGTAAATACAATATTTATAGAAGAGAAGTTGTAGCTGTGGGAAGAATGTGGCCGTAGAGGTTCAGAGGAAGAGTATGACCAAACTTCTAGGCAATCCAGTGACCAGGGATGAGTTTGTTCCTTCTGTGGCCTCAGTTCAGGCAACCTGGTGCTCCTTGGGCAGCTCATGTCATCAATGTGTAGCCCCAGGTTGGGAGCTGCCAGGTGGCAGGTTGCTGGTGTCATCCCTGTTGCCTTGATGAAAACCCAAAAACTTTTCACCCAACTCCTTTCCCCGTTTTTCCGTTTTTAATTTTTTTAATTCCACTGTGTTTCTGCCTGGCTTGTGGAGGACTCTGCTCACTCTTGATTAAACACAAATGAGTTTCAGACATACAGTATGGTTCCTGCACCATCCTTGCCTGAATGGGCTTTTCTACGCAGCAACTGAGGCAATGTAACTGTGAAAAAAGCATTTGACTTGGGAAAAGGGACTAAAAAACAGGAACAAATCTGCTGCTAGGAAACAAAATGTTAAAGCAAACAAAATAAAAACAACAGTAGTGGGTCATCAAAATGAGAAGGGTGGAGAATAACAGGAAGGGAATAGGAAGCAGTAAGAGCCTTGGGAAGTGGATGTTGAGCTGGACTCAGCCTTTATTTGAAACATCTTTGCTTCAGCAGGTTTCTGTGCAGGTAGACGAGCAATGCAGAGAGCATTGGCAGCAGATGAGTTCTTTAAATGAGTCCCAACAGTGTATTTCATAATGCTTTGTGCAAATATGTTTAGCCTAATAACTTCTATTTAGCCTAATAACTTCTGTTGCTGGCATGTGATGTAGTGCTACCAGGGAGGCCTTGTCATGATTTTATGTAAAGAGGGAAGAGCCTAAATCATAGCTGTCAGCTGGTGAGAGCAAATTCACTCATGTCTCAGTGAGCTTGTGAAGGGCATCAGGTGCTTCTCCAGCACAGGCACCCCTCCATCTCCAGTCAAACAGGGGTGGCATTTATTTTTTTTATTTCTCCCTCCATATATTGGTTTACCTTGCACTTCACCCCAAGTTCAGTCGGAAGGACCCACCATGCCTTCGTACCTCAAATCTTCGTCTATGGGGTTCAGAAAATTGTTTGCACTTCTCAGTGATGTTCTGAAGGAAAAAACAACTTCAGTTTGTCTGTACTGTGGCTGATTGCTGGAGATAGAGGTGAAAATACTGTGTTAAGCTGATATATCTCTACTAGTAGACCTTTCTATTTGGGCAGAACTTGTTATTACCTTGTGAATGTCTGGAATGCCATTAGGAGTTTTTTTGCTTCGTTGTTTTTTATTATGTTGGTTTTGTTTTCATGGTTTTTGTTTGTGTTTTTGGTGGGGTTTTTTTTGTGTATGGAATATAATAATGCTGTAATTATTTATTGTTACTATAAAGGGAGGAGGAGAGAGTCGTGCACCTTTAGTTACACAGTAATACAATTAGAGAATTTTTTGTAGAGCCTGTATATTCAGCACGTGTGACAGGGTTAGTCATAAAGTTATTAAAATAAGTTATTAAGTAACTGGCTATGCAACCTCTTTCAAATTAATGAATGTAAGAGTAGATTTCTTTGAAAGGAGACAGCAATTTATTTCTGTCTGGATTCATCCAATAGCTGTATTTCTGTTGCCTATTCTGGCACTTTCCGTAGTGATCAGGAAAACAGTGGGTTAAGTAAGTTCTTGTCAACTATGCAATAGATAGAAGGTAAATATGCTGTGAGGTTTGGAAGCAGCCTTTATGTAGTTAATGGGGATGTACTTCTAAGGATGTTGGCGGATACTGTAACTTCTGTGTGCATGACTTTGGAACTGTAAAGGAGTAAATCTGCAGGTTTCATCAGCTTTACTCTCACTGAGTTTTGATGATGATTTGACTACCTCTGCTTCACAGAATAAGGATGATTGCTCAGCTGTTAACCACGGAAGAGTCTGTCTGTGAGGGTATTCCTGTGCTCAGAGGTGTCAATTTGACTGCTCTCTTACAATGCAGATACAGTAAGTGATTTTGTTTTAGCTTTTTTCTTCTTGTCCATTCCTGGTGTGTAAATGTTCTGCAGGAATTAACATAAAGATGAGTCCATCAGTAGGTTTTCAAAATCTGTAGGTGACCCAATCATATGTTTTTGTGCTCATTTTCACTCAATTTCCTTCTTTGTGAGCAAAACTGATTCTACAGGATCAACTTTCACTGAGAGTGGGTGAGTGTGAGGGAGTTTTTTGGGATCCCAGC
Source organism: Serilophus lunatus (assembly GCA_013399895.1). Taxonomy (NCBI): domain Eukaryota; kingdom Metazoa; phylum Chordata; class Aves; order Passeriformes; family Eurylaimidae; genus Serilophus; species Serilophus lunatus. Next base: position 900,578 of record VXBA01004485.1, on the reverse strand, counting down.
TGAGATTCCTCATATCCAATGTACCCTCTTCAGCCTCAGCCATTTAGGTTGTGGAGCTGGTTTTTGTATGTTCTTGTCTACTAACGCATCCTGTAAGAATCCATGTAGCCTTGGAAATAGCCAACAAAACCCTACATAGCCTGGAAAAGTGTCAGCAGAAATGTCAGTGCCAGCTTTGCCAGCATGTTTGGTGTGCTCACATTATCACGACTTAACTCCCATCAGTAAGTTTTGCACAGAAACAGTTTCAAGCTGGATAAATCTCAAGTTTTCACAAATCAGGACTTGGCAGAAGAAGAAATATAATGTCTCCTCTTAGCAATCATGAAGTAGTGGGCAGAAAGTGCACTTTTTTGTAGGAATAAATACTTGTTCTGGCTGTTTTCCTCCTAAATAATCAAACCTACCCACCAGATTGTGTTTGGAAGCACTTAGTAATGTGACATGCTCTGTTTTAACTGTTTAGAAAAACGACAGAAAGTTTTAAGATGAGACAACATGAATCATAGTCTTGAGCGGCTGTTCCCTTTTGTGATTGACTTGCTTTCTTCCTACGTTCCTTTTAGTCACCCTGGGGATCGCTGAAGTTGTTTTGTGCAGGAGGCATTGCTGAGATTCCCCTTGCAGCAATGGACTTGGATAAACCATCCGTATGGGGATCCCTGAAACAGAAAACTAGACCATTCCTGCAAAACCTGAGTGTGAGGAAGACGAAGAAGAGGTCTAGCAAAATGATGAAGAGGACGGTCCACTCCTTGGACCGATGTCTTAGTGTGTCAGTGCCTGACATGCTGGAGGTGGAGACTCTTACAGAAGAAGAAACGACTTATTCAAGTACTCAGGTGCTGTCGAGTGGCTCCCCCAAGAGCTTTTCCAGGTCTGTGGTATCCTTGAAAACCAGAAGCGCTTTGGCGAGGGCAGTGGGAGAGGACTGGCCCTGGGTGTCGCAGCAGGGGACACAAACGGAGGTGACAGTCACCCCTCCGGATGCGCAAGCTGCAGGCAGCCCTGTGTCCGAGGGGAAGAGGAAATCCAGCGAGGACCTCTTTGGGCTGCTGCAGAGCCCCCGCCTGAGCACCACCCTGACGGACGAGGGGACAGAGGTACGTGCTTGGGTTGTAACGGATGGAGGATCCAACCAAGGCCAGGTTGAATGGAGCTCTGAGCAACTTGGTCCAGTGGGAGGTGGCAGGGGATTGGAATGAGATGATCCTTAAGGTTCTTTCCAACCCAAACCCTTCTGTGAGTCTGTGAGGAGGGAGCTCTATTCAAGAAATGAATGGGGAAAAAAATAAGCATAAACTTTACATGATGTATACATTTCTTGAGGTTAATTCAGCTCTCCTTTTTGTCATTCTGGAGCTGCAAAATAACTCTTCTCCATTTCTTTTTTTAAAATTCTTCTAATTTCAATGATTTTTCAGATTTATTGGACTTGCTTGCTTAAATCAGAAGTTGTTGCAGCCCTTTGAACTCTGAAATATGGTACTGATATATTAGCTTCACCAGGATTGCTGTATAGGAAAATCAATTTACCATTCACCCCTCAAGTCCCAGATGAAGGCAATAGGTGACTGTGAGCAGGGTTAACTCTGCCTGTGTCTGGAATTAACCAAAACAAACACGTGATGGAGAACAGAATGTGTAGCATCATGCTTGGGACTGTCCCTTGAATTTATGGTTATGATTTAGAGGAGGTGCAAAATGATTATGTTCCTTCTGCATTCCCTTCCCCTCACCTTTGTGATCAGTATTTGTGTGGCTGGACATAATTTCCCGTGCACAGGAGGATCAGAGACCAATGTGCTCCAAAACTGACATGAAACTAATTCCTACATGGCCTGAGCAAATTGGGAATCCTGTGAAATTGTATAATGGCTTCGTAATATAGACAGTAGGTGATGTTTGTGGCTGCATGACACTTCAGGCAAAATTTGTTTTGTTTATATTTCGTGGAAGTATGTCTCTTCCTGTTGAGTTCTCATTGGGAAGGTCAGATTCAGAACTTTTTGAGGCCTTTTTTCCATTACATTGTCGTTTCAGTTATGGTAGCAGCTTTCCTTAGTCATCCAAGATGCAAAACCAGCAACCAGACATTTTGGCTTGAAGTCCTCCTTTGGGAGTGCCGATTTTACTGGTTAATTTTTTAACCGCACTGTTCAAAATGATGGTTAGTGCTGCTATGGGGAAAATAGTCCTTTCTGATATAAACTGCTTGTTCTGCATCTCAGAGGCTTGTGTATTCCTACCAAATCAATGTTGTCTCCTGCCTGTTGTGATGCAGAGTGCCAGGCTGGTAGTTGCTTCCAGTTCAGTGTTGCTAAGTTGTTCACACATCTTAGTGGAGTGCACACTTATTCGGAGGGCTACGTAAAAAAATGGCTGAAATAGCTTTGTTTCTTTACTCAGACTTTACTGAGAAGTTGTAGTGCCTCAGTTTATGGCGAGTATATGGGCGTATTATTTTGAGAGTTTCTCCATATTGTTTTAACAACAGCAGCAGTTTTTTTCCTGCTGTTGTAGACCAGAAATCCTAATCTAAAATTTATCACAGCATACCCAAGTTAATACTAAATCCTGCTTTCTTTTGGAGCAAACTGAGTGTTTTAGGAGAATGACGTACCTGTATAACGGCGGAATAGCTGAACTTCGAGTCAAGTTTCCTCCAGATGCACAACCTAAGTCTGGCTTATTTTCTGCAGTGTTTATGTCTTTCCCTGTATGTATATTTCTATATGTGCTAGTGTGTGTAAATTATTTACTTTTATGGCGAATCATCTCACTGTGTGAATATCCTTCCTTCCTGTAATCTGCCTCCAATACAACTTTTTGAAGCAGAAAGATCTTTTTCCTCAAAAGAAAATAGGAGGGAATGAAGCAAAGTAGAAATGGATAAGGAATGCTGAGCAAAGTTTATTATATTGAATCTGGTGAAAATCAGATGATCTTTAAGGTCCCTTCAAAACCAAATTGGTTCTATGAAAATCTCAATATTTAGCTTTTCCTGTGCTTAATTGATCAGCATTCGTGCTCTGTGTGCTTTGGCTGTGGACAGTTTGTTACAGAGATTGTTGGTCTGAATGCTGGGTGGGGTTGCTGCGAGGAGCACGAGCATGACTGGAGTTCTCATTGTTCTTTTGTGAGCATCACTCACTGCTCAAGGAGGTAAATCAGAAGGAATGCAGATCCCTGGAACAAATCAAACTATAAAAAGCAAAAATGTAGGTTGAGCTTTCCCCTCACCCCCCCGAATTGCTTGTCACATGCCACCTACTCATTTCCTGGTTGTCTTTGGCCACCCAATATCGTGAGATACTTTCTGAGCCTCAAGCATGAGATCAGTATGGGCTTGTGGTTTTCACATTCGTCTGAACTCTCAGTACAGAGCTGTTGATGCTCAGTGCATGCCATCTTCAGCAAAAGCTCTTGCCTTATGAACCACTTTTCAATTTGTCAAGAGATTTACTTTCTGTTCTCCATTGCAGCCCAGCTAGGCACATCTGAAGGATGAAGATGCAAGTGAAGTTGCATGAAATCCCTCCTTGCTTGATTCAGGTTGTAAAGGGCTCCAGTAATGCCACTTTTTTGCTGTTGGATTTTGTCCATGGCCACATGTCATTGCTGAGATGCTCTGACACCACTCTGTCTTCTTGCTGTGACTTTGTAGTGAGTCACTGGCAACCCGAAGCCTTGTCCCATTGCTGATGCACTCAATGCTCTTGTGTTTTAAGTCATTCTTCAGCAAAAGAGGAGACAGAGGATGTAAATCCTGTAAAAAGGAACTTTTGATTTATTTATATTTATATAGATTCATATACTCTTGCTTGATTTGCTTTTGCACAGATATATTTGGGACTCCAGCCCCCTTGGATGTGTCCTGTTTAAAGTTCAGAAATGCCACTGTGGTCAGATAAAAATCAAGATTTCAAGACCGAATTTTCACCAGACTTTTATCTATATTCAGTAATCTTGTTGCAGTTAGCTACCTAGAATATCAGTAATTTATATTATGAGGAGGTAAAATTAAAAAACCTCAAGCTTTTTTTAGTTAAAATTATAATTGTTGTTCAACATCTGTGGATGTAATGCAGGTAAACAAAAAGAAGAATAAAGGCAAAATTGTAACTTTGAGGGTAATTTTTTTATTATAAATATCAAGCTAACCAAGACAGTACTTTTTAAATTATTATAATTTCAGTGCAGTTCTTTGATCCTGTGTTTGTGCCATGTAAAACAAGCTATATAGGGAAACCATTATCAGTGCCAGTGATGGTGCCTGAAGGAGATTGCTGTGAAGCCAGAGACTCCAAGAAACACTAAGTTTAATGCACACAAGTGAGATTTTATGCATATTAATCAGAAAATTCAAAGTTAGGGTTCCCCTAACAGCTGTAAGTCTGCTCTGTTGTGTGAGAAAATTCTTCTGCTGCTCTTTATGATGATAATTTTTCCACTTTTAATGTGTTTTTGCAAGGTGGCCAAGTTACGATTACTGTGGGAACCATAATGTTAAATTGTGTCTGTCATGCAAGGGAAATTTTACTTGCAATGCTGGATTACTGTACTTCCTGATATGTAATATATGTATCTGGGGGGAGGAGAAGAATTACACAAAGGGTATTTATATTTATTTCAGTATGTCAATATATCTAAGATTTATGTACTTTGGTGCAGGCATTGGTTCTTTTTTTTTTAATGTTTCTATAGTGTTCCACACAATACTGCTCTCATCTCAGAGGTTTGGATGTTACCGCACTGCACATAATAACACTTTCACATGAGGATCGAATTCCACCTTGTGTGCATTTCTGTAGACTGAGGTTGTTCTTAGCATAAATCTTTGTTTTTGAATGGGCTGTGATTCTCCTGCATTAGACCAAAAGAGTTGCCCAAGCACGTAGATCCTATTCAGCTTAAAAAATGATCATAGCCTGTTGTAGCAGTCAGAATTATATCAGAGGTGTCTTGACTTATGAATCCCTTCTGTTGTGCTACTGTAGCCTCAAGTGTTTTGATGAGTCAGTATTTAGGAAAAAGTGTTTGACTTCCTCTCCTTTGCTGGGCACTGGATAAAATTCCTTTGAATCTTGCAGTTACTGGAAAGTGAGGGGAAAGTATATGTCCAATGTATTTTTTTCTCTTTTGTCATGGTACTACCCAACAGGAAGCTAAATATGACACAGCTCGTTTACTCCCCCTCAGTGGGAGACATTGTCCTCCACACTGGAGGAGGAGAAAATCAAGAAAAACAGAGGTAAATTTTGTGGGTTGAGATGAAAGTAGGAAAGAACAGAAAAGGAAGAGATAATAATTTTAAAAGATGATACAACAATTATAATATTCAAAACAAGTGATGCGCAGCACAATTGCTTGTCACCTGCTGACTGATGCCCAGCCAGTTCCTGAGCACTGATGCCTCTCAAGCAGCAACTAGAACACTAGTGTGTTATTAGCATTATTTTCTTCCTGAATTCACAACATTGTTCCAGCTAATAGGAAGAAAATTAATTGTATTTCAGTCAGGGCATTTTTCCCTTTAAAAATTTCTTCTTAACTTCTCCCCTGAGCTTGCTTTTTTCAAAAAAAACCCCAAACAAAAATACCCAAATACACACATGAACAACCTCCCCCCCCCAAAAAAAAAACCCAACAACCAAACAAAAGCCACAAAAAAACCTACCTGAAACATCAAATCAAAATGCACTTGTATTCTTGGATTAAACTCGAGAGGCTAATGCAGTTACTGTTAAACAGGAAAAAGAAATGCATATTTCAATTGTTGAGAGAAAGTTCTATAAGCAGAAGTAAAAGAATTTCACTGATTACACACTTGTAATTTTTTGACTCATACTAGAAGTATTTTCCTCTCCCGTATTACTGGTGTCTAATTCATTCTGTCTTTTGTTTTATAGTACCCATGTGGAGAGATGGATTTTGACTCTTCCCTTTCATCTCAAAATTTTGATGACCAAATGGTAAATCATGCAGTTTTAAAGGATTTTGAGACTTGTTCAGAAGCATAATTTATTTTAGCCTTTTAGCTATCCTATAGATTTGTCCAGTGTGGGGTTTTTTTGTTCATTTATGGAGGTATTTTCTATTTAGTAGTTGTTTAGTGTTTTGTTGTAGTTGTAGTTCAGAGTGGTTGCTGTTGTTTTAAATAGACGCAAACATTCTTGATTTTTTTGAAGTGTTATACCTGTACTGTAAGTGGTGAAAGGCATCAGCAAAAATCCTCAACTAGCAGCCTAGGAACAAATGAAGTAAAGCCAGCAAATAACACAGCTGTAGGGTTTGACAGGCAACAAACACAGTTTTAGGGCAGTGTGAAAAGGCAATTGGCATGAAATGTTACTCTTATGTAAAGCATGTTTGCCTACTCTGGATGAACTTCTCTACCTGTGCCCTCTGATAACCTCTCAAGTGCTATCCGGAGCTATTTTCACTGAATGTGCCGGTTGGATGCTGATGTGTGTAACCCTGGCACTGTCTCTGATCAACAAGAATCCTCTTGAGTTTGCTTCTGCAAACCTCACAGCCAGCACTGCCTGATGCTGGCTTTCTCTCTTTCAGAGCTGTGTAATGAAGTGCTGTTCTCTCTGTAGCCATGTGAAATGTGTACTTCTTCATGAGGTTATCAGATGAGCACAAATGACTTGATGATCCTTGTGGGTTTCTTCTAACTTGAGATATTCTGTGAATGCATAAGAAACAGCTAAAAAACCCATGCAGTAAGATGATAGGATTTTGAAAAGCTGTGCATGCATCTGTGATTGTTGGTATCACCACTTATTTTCAGGTGTAACCCTCCTTGTGCTACCCCTTGCTTTGCTGAACGTACCTATGGCTGAAATGTAGCTACTTGCATAGTGAACTGAAGCTTGGGAAAGATGTCTTTTTTTCTTTATCTCTCTCTCTCTTTTTTTTTTTTTTTTCTTTTTAACCTTTCTGTAAACGGTTGCCTAAGGAAGGATGAGAACTTTGTGAGAGCACATCTGTCTCATTCATGGTCCTTTTCAGGAGGTGTGCAATGGTGACTGATTTCTTTGCTCTCCTTAGGCTCAGGAGGAAGCAAATGATGGCCTGAGTGACTTGCCCAGCCCCTTTGCCTACCTGCTGACCATTCACCTGAAGGAAGGCCGGAACCTGGTTATCAGAGATCGCTGTGGTGAGCCCCACCTTTCTGCTGTTTTCCTTCAAAATTAACACAGTTCTCCTTTCACTGATTTCAGATTGGCAGCAGATTGGCTTCTTTTCTTATCTCCAGTGCAACAAATCTTTGACTTGTATCTCTTGTCCAGGTCACAGCATGCAGCCATTTGGTTTATCCACCTTAGATACACAGGGGAGGGAGCTGCCTGCTCCTCGCTGCTCTTCCTGCCTGATTGTGCAGCTGCAAAGCACCTTCTTGACTGCACTTAGCACCTGTATTCAGGAACTGCAAGAAATTCTATTTGAGCTTAAAAAAAAATCCAGCGATATCTGGGGATTTGTTGAATCATGGAGCTGCTCTAGGAGTGGTTTTGGGGTTGTCTGCAAAGATGTTAGTAAAAGGGAAACCATAGGAGCAGGGCTGTAAACCAACAATCCTCTTTCTAATCTGGGATATGACTGAATGATGACAACATTCAAAAAACCCTAAACCCAGCCCCAAATGACCTATCAAATAAATTACAAAAGATATGAGAAATTGCTGAAAGTGCCTACTGTTAAACTGGCTCTTCTTCTGGCTGTTGCAATAGGGAGAGAAAGGGCTTTTAAGCAGCCAGTTGGTAGTTTCTCTAGTTGCTGTGGAGGGAAGAGCTGTCCTGCCAGAGGCTCTTTGCAGGCTGTAGGGCTTTGCAGCAGCAGCTGCTTCAGGGTTTTCCATCCAAACCTGTCAGAGAGCTCTTCCATGTGTCAAATCTTTATTTCATTTTTTTCTGCATGTGGAAACAGTTCTGATACTTTCATGTTGAAAAATGCCTGCTTCACCTCAAAAGAAACTGCTCAATAGGGCTTATTCATACAATTTTAAAGAAAATAAGATTACACAGTCTAAAAGCCTGTGAAGGTTTGCACCTGGGGGGGGACCTGTCTGATTTGGAAATATTCTCATATGGGGCGCTTGTTGGGATTTCTATTATCTGGTATCTCAGTTAACTTTTTCCATGCTGATTTTTCATGTCTTCACGAAACAGTAACTTTTGGCCAAGTGTATGCTTGTTTTTCCTCCCAGCTTTTGGAAGGACTGAAGGAGTACTTAAAGGTCTTTACTGGTTATACAGAAGCCTGTATTTGCTAACAGTGCAGCAGTTCATCAGATTTCCTAGCAAGCTGCACAAGCCAGGACATATCCAACTACTCATATGAAAAAGATGCTAGAAATGAGCAATTCCAGCAGAGTAGTATTTCTAGAGAAGGCAGAGCATACTTTGCTCTAGGCTGTGTTTTGTTGTGTAACAAAGCAAATGCTTGTCTTAGTGTGTGTGCTCTTGGACAACACAGTGAAACAATGTAAGGGGAAAAAACCAAAACATTTTGATGAAGGTTTCTGTTGTTTTGTGGCAAATAACCACTCATTGAGTAAACTGATTATGCAAGGTGATCCCTGCTTTTTATTGCACAGGCAGTGGGAGGGAAGAAAATAGTGACTTAATGATTATTCTTCAGTCACCACTGTGCTGCAGTGATGGCTCCTTGAAAAAACAACCAAGCACAGTTCTGATGCCCTAGTGCACATCTTTGTAGGTCCCTGTTGATGTACTGGTTACTTGGCATCTTTGCATGACACTCAGGCTTGATCTACAACCACTGTGCTTTTTTTAACCTGCTTTTGAAAGTGGGAAGTTGCCAGCTTTGCTTGTCTCTCTGATGTGAGAAAACCCTCAGAACTTGTGGGCTGGGAGGGTGCAACTTCCCTCCTCTGTCCCCATTCTCATGCCAGGTACAGCCACTGTGCTGGGGTATCACTGTACTTTGACTAATCTGGATATAGGAACACTGCCACTGTGTCCTGTGAATCAGATTGTGACTTGGGCTGAAGGCCAAGTCATCCTCACTCACGCTTTGGGAACAGCAAGCCCTTAGAGCTAACACAGCCATGCTGCCTGACACAGCTAGGAGAGGGCTCAGACCCCTTGCCTGTGGTTTTCCATATGCATAGAGGTGCCAGAGCTCTTCAGTGTGTAATGCTTCGATGATCTTTATGGATCTCTTCCAACTTGGGATACTCTAAGATCCTGTGAAAGTTGAATTGCTGGTGCTGTGTTTTGAACCCTCCTCCAGTCAGCCTTGCATAAACAACTTTGAAAATGCTCTGGTAAGGTGGGAGTGGTGGCAGAGAGTTGGAGTTTTTAGGCAGAAGTAGCAATGTCCTGTTTTTATTCATATAAAGTAATCAAACCTTGAGATCACTGACGGAAACTAACTCCAAATACTGGGTGGAGCATTCTGTACATTAAATAACAAAATGATTACATGTGAATCACAGACTGAGTGAAGAGATTATACCAGCATCTCTCTAGCCTAAATCAGATTTAACATAAGTTTTATAATTTTCCTGAATTTTAATATTCAGATACTCTGTTATCAGAAATTTCTCTGGGGAAAAAAGTCTCAAAGCAGTCATCAAACCAATCAGTTCACTGTTTTGAGGGGCAGATGGGTTAGTGAAGTTCTGTACAGAAAGATAAAGAAAATGGAACTTAAGTGTGTTGTCCTGCCTTCTTCTCACTTTTGCACTTTTCTCCTTAATTTTATTTTACAACAGTTTAAGCAGCTCTGAAGGGAAGCAGCCCCACAGCATGGGTGGGTGATGCCCTCTCCTGGCAGATCAGTAAAGTCTCTTATACTGGTGTTCAGTCTGTTTCTACCTCTGTTTTATCACAATGTAGGAAGTATTTATCCGAGTGTGTATATAAAAATAAATCTAAGATACATGACCAAGAAGTATTTCTGCCATTGGAAACAGCTGTTGCTGAAAAATCCTGGGTCTCCTCGGCAAATGTTCAAGGTTCTCTCCAAATTTACTCATTATATGCTTTACTGTTACTAATTAGGAATTAATTATATTTAGCTGAGTGAAGGTGTTCAAAAGTTCTCCTTAAAATGGGAGGCTGTAAGACCAACATGTGTCTTCACTTTTTCCCAACCTTCCAGGTATTTTCCAGACTTCTTGACTTACTACCATTTCCAGGTTATGTTTCCTTTGGTGTGCTATAAATTCCTTCTTCACTTTTACCAGATTTTTATTACTTTTTGTCCTCTTCTTTGTAGTATTAATGCTATTAACATCTACTCTTTCCTATTTTTCCTTTACCTTTTGCCTCTTGCGTTGCCTTTTTTCTGTCTGCTATGCCTCTCCAGTTCCTGACTTTTTGAAGCTCCTCTCCTTCTACCTGCTCTGTATAGAGGGGCCGTCAGCCCAGGAGCCTAGCTCAGCTGAATGTGCTCCCTGGTGCTTCCTCTAAAGTGCATAAGCAATGAAGAAAAAAATATCAGTTTCAGTGTTTCCTTATCCTCTCTCATGTATTTTTTGAAGTATATATAAAAGAAAATCCTCTGTACAGCAACACCCAATATAAGTACCCCAACCAAGGAAAACAGGTGCTGTTAGAGCAGGATATTGGTTCTGGTGGAAAGTGGGGAAGCTCTGAAAAATCCTTTATTGGGTAAAAATGGCAGCGTGCCTTCTATGGATGCAGGATCAGAGAGATGTTACTTGTTGGTCTTCAGCTTGTTTGGAGTCTAATTTACTTTCTTACAGTCTAACCCAGTCACAAATTAGAAACTGCCTAAGCAGAGGGTAAGGTGAGCTTGGCATATTACCTGTGTGTACCTTTGGTGCCTAATGTTAGATGGTGCTTGTGTCCTGTATTTATAGTTCTTGTAATCAATGAATCAAACACTGAAGGATTTAGATCTGTGTGCCAAAATCTTTTTTTTTATATACTTTTTATAGTATTGCTGTAACTACATGACATAGAGGGTGAGGAGTTTTGTGTCTTTGTAGTCTTAATACTACAAGTAGAAAGAAAGCAGAAATGTGTTGATTAAAAATCTGTGGAGCATTGGAGAAGTTTTGCAGAACAGAGAGATAATTATCTTATTTGGCTTGAAAAAAATCAGGGGTGCTATCAGTGATGCCATCTTTTTGTGCCTTCAGTGATTTTAGGGCCTTGTTGACCCTTTTTTTGTGAAGCTCACAAATTCATGCTTTGAACTGGGAGAGGCTGGAGCCTGTTTCTACCTGCTGGTCCACTTTCACAGGGCCAGGTGATGCCTCATGATTGTTTGAGTCAGTCTAATGAAATCTGAAAAGTCTTCTTCCTGCCTTTTGGCTCTGAGATGCTCTGACTGTGCACATTGCTGCCTGTGCACACAGATGCTGTGACAGGGAGCAGCAATATGATGCTACAGCTATAAGGAAATATTGCCTTCCTTCAGGTGACAAACTCAGCTCTGCTGCTCTAACAATAAATGGAAACTGGGTTTTGAGGGCCTGTTTCCAAATTCCGTATTTTCAAAGTTTAAGCATGTTTTTCATTTGTTAAACAGTGTGGTTATAAGAAATACAGTTCTTGCATGTGATGCCAGGTGCTGAATGGCTGTGGTTTGTCTTTTTATTTTCTTTTCTCCATTAACTGCATTGTTTCCAGCCTGAACTTTGTGTGTGTCTCTTTTCCACATGGTTTTATGTTTTGCAGAGTTTTTTTTACGGGACCTTTGTGCCCCACCTCTATTTCTTTATTTCAGGTTTGTTTCCTGTTGCTGCACTTTGGTTTTCCTCTCATTTTGTTCCTAAGGCAGCTGAATGTGTGAAGAGGGCAAGGAGGGGCGCAGGAGTAAAGAAGGTGTTGTAGTCTTGATGGGTGCATCCAACTTTCCCTGTACAGAGCACATCATCATCTACGCTCACATCTAACATCCCCCACTGCCAGAGGGTCCCAGTGGGCTCCTGGAACTGACAGAGAGGCCATCCTGCATGGGCAGCTCTATCATCAGTGAGAGGTGTGCCAGAGCTCAGTCTCCCAAAGACAAAATAAACTGAAAGGGCATAGAACAACACACACTTTCAACTTTCTGCAGTAATGAACCTGGAGTAGCCCAACATTCATAGCTCTGGGCTATCCAGAGTTAGACTTTGGTGATCCTTATGAGTCCCTTCCAACTCAGGATATTCTGTGATTTTTTTGCCTGGGGCCATGCTGGTACTAGTGTGCCAGAGGAAGGGATGTGTATGTGCTGTGCTGTGTATTTGTCAGCTTAGAGCAAGTAATTGTTTGGAAAGCAAATGCTCAGAGCAATTAGGCTGAATCACTCTCTGCAAACACACTGATTAATTTAGGCTTTCTCTGTTTTCAGGGTATCTGCAATTAGATCATTAGGCCTTCAGATTTATTAATTATTGAGATGTATTAGGCAACTTTTCACACTGTTTTTTGAAAGGCATAATCATGGCTAATTTACAACTGCTGAGAATTTGAATGATGCTGAGGACTTGTTTTGATGTTTTCTGGATGCTGTGTAGATCTGTGCAACAGGACTTGTGCTTCAAGTGTCTGTCTGTGCCAAGGCCACTTTCTGGAAGTGCAGTATCTGTGGCTGAAACTTTGCCCTTATATGCAGTGATCCCTGACAGCATCCCTCCTGGACTTGCTGTGGGAAAAGAATACAGAGATAAAAACATCGAGAAAATAGGAGGAGTTCAAAGAAAAGCAATTTGTATGCCTATTCATCCTTGGTAAATCAATGTTAAATTAGGAAATATAGGAATGGCAGCATACAAAAAAACCCATGTAGGGCCCAGAGATTACGCTATGGTTCTTCTTTTGTAGAAATCATAATTTAGATAACAGGTTTCTTAAACCGTTCTAGCTCCATCAGTTGTCAGAAATGGCTCCTGGGGGGGCACCTGCAGCTTATGCTTCATTCTTCTGGGACCCTATGGGGAGAGTTTAGTAGGTTGAAGACTGAGGGGAAAAAAGAAAGTCTAAGTTGGGGTTGCTCAGCCTGGAGCAGTCTCTAGGGAGACCTTAGAACCCTTCCCAGTGATTAGAAGGGCTACGGGAAGCTGGGGGGTATGTTGTGATAGTATGAGGATGAATGGCTTTAAACTTAGAGAGTAGGTTTAGATTAGATGAATTCCTTTACTGTGAGGGGGGTGAGGCCCTGGCACAGGTTGCCCAGAGAAGCTGTGGATGCCCCATCCCTGGCAGTGTTCAAGGCCAGGTTGGACAGGGCTTGGAGCAACCTGGTCTAGTGGAAGGTGTCCCTCCCCTTGGCAGGAGGTTAGAAATAGATAATCTTTAAGATCTCTTTCAACCCACACCTGTCTATGATAAGATGCAACTATTTATACCAAAGGTCCTCAGTGCTGCCTAGGGATGTAAATGTACCTTATGCCCTGTCCTTGTATCCTCTTCTATTTTCATACCTGAATCCTGAACTGGGAATACAATGTTCAGTTGGACCAATTTATACCACAGGGAATTCTGTTGTCATGTGTCCCTAATGTAGTCACATGACATTTTAGTAAGATTTCCAGTAGGTTTTTCTCAGTTCTTTTGCTCTTTTTTTTGGAAATGGTGTTTCTGAATAGAAATATGTCTTGAATAGAAATTCCTGTATCTGCATTTTTCATTCTATTAATGTTTGGTTCAGGCATTTTTTTCCCTCCTTTATTCCCCCATCAACTGGGGGTTTGCACAGTTTCTTCACATTCTCTGCTTTTTGATTTATTGGGTTTTGTTGTGGTGGGGTTTTTTTTTGTGTGTTTAGGGTTTGTTTGTTTTTGGGGTTTTTTTTGCTCTTGTTAGTTTATTTTCCCTTGGAACCTGTTGGTGCTGCTTGTTTCCAAGCAATGTTTCATTTCCATCTGGCCGTGTAAAACTATCTGGGCACAAAACTTTCCAAAATTACCTGAATTTCCTGCCAGCAGAACACTTTTTTCTGATTTCCCCTTTAAGCCTTGATCTTGGCTATTTCACTACAAGAATATAGTGGTTTTCCACTTAAAATGAAAAATGTGTGTTCCATTTTAAAATGTCTTTTACTCCTTGTCGTAAATAACTCCAGTAATTCTATTTCTAGAAAGATTTTCAGATATTTATTCTTTACATGCATATAAAATAAATCCTTAATTTCCTCCTTCAGATTAAAATTTAGGGTTTTTTTAAACACAGCTAAAGATGGTCTATGTTATATTTCACACTGTTCTTTGGTTTTTAAGGATTTTAAGGCAACTTTGTGGTCATTTTTATTTATTTATTTATGGAACAAGACTTGTTTCATATGCTACATTTCCAGTAAGTTTGCTCCTGTAAAACAGTGTGTGGCTTCAGATTATATTGGGTCTTCTGGGTGTGTTGGGTTACTATTTCCTAATTACAAAGCAAATGTGCAGCGATATGAAACACAGTTGCTGTGATCCGTCTCTCTGTAGCTGCTAGAGGGCAGCAGTATCCATTTAAAAACACCATTAACAGTTTCTTGGGCTACTAAACCCTCTACTACTGCTCTGTCCCAGCACCTTTTTGCTCACTGAAGCTTTCATATATTTTAGATGATGTCTGGTCTGCTTGCATTCATTGTTTTTTTGTGTTAGCAGAAGAAAATAGAAGTGAAATAGATATTATGCAAAGGAATTCTGGGGGCATCACTGTTGAGATTAATGTTCTTTTTTTGAGAGTCATCCTTTCTTTTTACTCTTCCTGGGTTTGTTTTAGGCTGAGAAGTAGATTATCTTGGATTTTTATATATATTTTGTCCATATATTTTTCTGTATGTGAACCTTCTTGTCATTCTATGATATTCAAATTAAACTCAAACTATCACAACTTGCCTTTCCTGCCAGAAAAGTATTTTTTGGAGCAAAATTCCCAGCAGACTTCAAAAGTAATCTCTTTCCCTGTTGATATTGCTACAGCTGATGCGACTGAGATGAGCAGGTTCAGGCCTTCCATTCAGAAGAGCCTGAGTGCGCGTGCTTAAAAGTTGTTGATTCAGTTGCCTTCACTAGGAAATGGCTGCTAAAAAGCTTTTTGCTTTTTTTTTTTTTTTTAATTGGTCTGGCTTCTTCAGAAAATTATCCATTTCTGTCACACTTAAAAGAAGATTATAAACAAAAATCCTTTTTTTAGATTGGTTCATCTCTAAAATCACCAGGCACTTTTCAAAAAAACCTTATGTTTTTCTGCTTAGATTGTAGATTGTCTTTAATAAACAGCTTTTAATAGATCCAGACGTCTTTCTGAGCTTGAATCCAGAAGGCTTCAAGCCTTGAATTCAAATGTAGTCAGTAATTTGCAGTCTGTGCTGTTCATCCCACCCAGAGAGGCTTGTCCGCCTGGCTTATTTCTCATTCCCTGTTTCTTTTTTAACCTATTTCCATCACCTGGATGCAGTGTGGAGTGCCTTAAAGAAAACCAGGAACAGACACAATGCCGCAGACAGCTTCGTCAACGCTTCGGGAGCGACTTGAGGGAAGCTTTGAGAAGCCCCCAGAGGGGCTGTGGTACCATGTCCACTCCCAGCATTTCTCTCCTGGCCATCTAGGCCCAGCCCATTGAGTGCTGAATGTGCTCCAGCTCCCGCCATGGAGGTGACAGTCCAGCTGTTTGCTGGCACAGAGGTGTCATCCCGTCATTTGTATGATCCGGGAGTCGCGCTCCTGTGCCGACCCCGCTCCCTGCCTGCCTAGTTGAGATGTTACCCCTGTGACAGCCAGACAGGCGAGCGCCACCAATGCCCCCCCCCGCCCCTCCGCAATTATTTTCCCTCACAATTAACACCGGTACTAACTTGACACCTTTTCCTTGTTTGGCTTTTGTAAACCATCATCCCTTTCTCTATTAATTCTCGGCATTAATATTTTCTTTCGCCCAAGTGCTGCCGCTCACCCGTGAAACAGTTTGAACATTATGTGGCTGTCAAGATAGCGAGGGATTACCCAGGCTGCCTTGCTGGAGTAAGTGACACCACTGAGGCCCCGCTTTGAGATGTTTATTTTGAGAGTAAGCTGACAAGCATGAAGGCCTGATCCCAGAGTGGCAATCTTATTTAATTAAAGGCCTCTTTTTATTATAGCTTCCCCCCACACACACACTGTTTTTTAACTACGGTATGCATTTTTATACAAATATATATTTATACAAATGTATATTCCTTTTATATGCATATATATGTTTCTGTATATGAATACATGTGAATATAAAGGAAGATTTTTTTATAAAATAAATAGATGGGGATGATCACTGAAACCTGGTTCGCATGAGAACAATGCTGGATAGCCCTCCCTGTCCCCCCTCCTTTTATTTTCCTTTACTGTATAACAACCTGGAAACCTTTCAAAGCAATAATGCAATTGGGATGCTTACTTAGCTGTGGTCTTCCTGTTTTCCAGCCTCGGAGAAAGGGCTTGGAGTTTTCTTGTGGGTTACTTGTGGGTATTGAACTTGCTGGCTGCTTGCTTTCTCTAGATCTCCTATTTTTCTCTTTTCAGGTTTTGCTCTTGTTTCATGAGTTTTTTCTGTGCCAAAAGCAGATGAGTTATGGCCATAGACCACCTGCCTCCATTGCCCTCCATCAGTTGCTTTCCTTGTCTCGGCTAGTTGCTATTTCATGCACAGAATGGGTTGTGGACATTATTATTACTCTTAAATAATCCAACTTTCTCCTACTTACTCTGTAAATAGAAGTCAGGGGATTTTTTTTGCCTTTTTATCTTTAAATCTTTATGAAGCAGGTGGAAGAAACTAACACCAAAGGGCTCAATGCTGTTAATTCTGCATCCTCTGAGGGCTACTGCCCAGATTGTGGGGCTGCAATCTATCTTTATGTTCCCTCTCATGAAAATTGTCTTGGATTTAATCTGGATGCTTTATATAAGAGTATAATCATAGTTCTGAGAAGTTTCTAGGGAAAGGTCTAGTCCTAGCCCATTGGAAATGAGAAACTGCCCTCTGCCTTCCCTGGCTTTTGATCAGGCCCTTATTGTCATTCTCTCTTAAAGGAGAAGGAAAAGCAAATTCTATTTAAGTTTGCAGCATTTTTTTTCACCAAAAAAGGGGTTTATTTTAGCAATTATTATTTAGAAAAAAGATCAGCTGCAGATAGTATTTGAAAACCAACTGATACTTTCCTTCTGTGAATGAAACACTCTTTGTGTGCAGAATATGCCGGGTTCTACAGTTCTTCCCTTTTGAAATTAAAGGAGAATAAGAATTTTCTATACTTATTAAGAATAAGTCTGTATGCCCCAGGAGCACAGTTCTTTACAGCACTAACTAATTCCAAATAGATGCTTAGACATGGCTATTTTGTGTTGAGTTTAAGTCTGTCTTCACATAACATTGATCAGAGCTTTGGATGTTTAAGTATGGACTTTTCAAATCCTCACTGTTTGACCAATTCTCTAAAAAGACCAAGTGTTGCTCTTAGACTGGGTTATCCTGGAGTGTCATGAGTTTGTCAGTCAGTATCTCAGTGTGTACCAGGGAGGTTTGAATTGTTTCTGACTGTGAAGTCTGGTGTAGAAATTGTTCTTTTCTGCCAGCAGCTCTCGCTGCAGGCTGGGGGCAGCCGGGACCATCACCTTATTCTTCTAATGAAATTGAACTGTTAGAAGGGGAGTTTAATTCCAAATATAACTACAGAAAATCTTGGATATGACAGGTGAATGGCACCTGGGTTCAGTTAATTGTATGTGCTGCTACATCTCTGTTTTATTTTTTCTCCCTCATTTGCAGCTTGTGATGTGTTTTTGCAAAAATCTCTGGATGAATAACTAAATCAGCCATCTAGTTAAACCCTCCCTGTCCTTTGTTCCCTGTTTTGTCTGGTGTCCTGCATGGTAGTTGGTGTTAGTGCAGATGCTGCCAGTTTAATAACAATAATAAAAAGTTGATTCCCTCTTCTGTTTTCCTTTGACAGCTGCAAGTCTTCCTATTGCTGCCGAGTGGCAAAAGCCTCACTCTGTCCATGGACATCTGCTCCATAAAAATGCAGGACATTACTGCCATGGCAAATTGTGCCACTTGGATTAAAAAATGTGTTACCTGAACATTGCTTGTTTTTACGGAGTCTATTCTGTGTGTGGTGTTTACCCTGAGCTGATGAATAATATCGATGCTTTTTCACTGAAACTTGAAATTTTGTTTTAAGTAAATTGGCAAGTGACACCAGTGATGAAATCCTGACGGGTATTTTAGCTATTGTTACTGGTTTCCTTGGAGCTCCTATCCCAGTTACGATGCTTTTGAGTTTTGGTCCTTTTATATACTCATAGTTACAGGATCACATTTTTTCTCTTCCACCGTGTCTTTCGTTGGGCTGTAAATACCCCTTCTTTGCTGCTTCTGTTTGCTCTTTTCCCAAATTAAAATATTAACTAAGCTACTAAAGAATAATTAATGTTCTTTAAGAATAAAACAGCAGAGATCAAGCAAACTACGAAGATTTTTTTTTGTTGCCACCTTTCAGACAACTTTCTGGTTCTATCTGTAGATTTCCTGTATGAACAAGCAATTTTTGTATAGGTAATTAAGTATATGCATTTATCTATAAAATAAGTTGTTACCATTTATTATTACTTATTTTATGAAAATATAATTTAAGGTTGTGGGGTTGCACGAGGGCATGCTAATCTATTTTTTTATTAATTATCGCAGGTACAAGTGACCCATATGTGAAGTTTAAACTGAATGGGAAAACTCTCTACAAAAGTAAGGTAGTCTACAAGAATCTCAACCCAGTTTGGGATGAAACTGTTGTGCTGCCTGTGCAGACCCTCGATCAAAAACTCTGGATCAAGGTAAGTTTAGGTTTTAGATTTTTTGAAAGATGGGTCAATATTTTTTTAAGCACTTATTTTCTACTTTAGAAACATTGATTTTTATTCGCTGCAGCAGCATAACATAAAACAGAATCTGATTTAAGGGTTTCAGCAATTTCAAATTAAAATGCACATATGTCTTTTCCAGATTTTACTCTCATGTTTTGCTTTCCGTCTGCAAAAACCCAAGTTGAAATAAAACTCCTTGACTGGATCTGTTTAAAGCTGTGGAGCTAAATTCTGCTCCCTCTTCCCGTGCTTGTGCAAACTCAGGGAAACCAAGAGCGGTTTGAGGAGCACGTTTTAGGAGTGTAATTTGGCTGGGTTGCACAGAATTATTACCTGGGATGCAGCTGTGACAAGTAGCAAAGCCTTTTCTCATTATGAGTAACGCTATAGTTACCAGAACCACAAGCTACCAGTTGTGAGCACTAATTGCTAAAACATCTGTAACCAGAAGTACCTGATTTTTGTGCAGTGTTTCATTAGGCTGTCGCATGGAGCATAAAGGAACAGGCACAATCCATAGCAGCACACATGTCTCTGTTTACATAATATTAAGAAGATACTTTCAAAATGCCAGTTAAATATTTAGTTAAAAATACAAATTAAAGCAGGGAGATGGAAAATGATCCCTGAATTATATCTAAGCTTTGATCTTTCAAATACAAAATTGAACTCAAAGGGCTTAAAATATCTGTTCTTTCATCGCCTGGGATAAAACTGGCTTATGATGTGAAAATTGGAAATATTTGTCTTATTTTGCTACCAGGTGTACGATCGAGATTTAACTTCTTCAGACTTCATGGGTTCGGCATTTGTAGCACTCACTGAACTTGAACTCAATAGGTAATATGTTTATTTAATTAAAGTTTATTAATGTAGCTTAATTGATTAGCAGAGGGAAATAATGAAATGCTGTTGTTCTGGCTTGGAATTTATATATTCATGCAAACTTTTTTTTGTCGGAAGAGCGGGGAGCAACATTTTAAGAGTAATCACTTTAGATAAATCTTCTCCACACATGTGGAGTTAGGTACTGGATTCAAATCCAACCTGGATGAAGCCGAGTTCTAAGACTAAGGGTTTCTGTATGCGGCATTGTCTGGGGAGAGCTACAGCAGAATAATTTATGAAGGTGGAAGAAGAAAGAGGAGGAGAAGGTGGAGACCCATCCTTAGCCCCACGTAGTGCAGGGTGCCTTTCTCTGTGTGCCATCGAGCTCGGGAACAGTTTTCCTGGCTGCTGCCAGCGTCCCGTTTCCAGCCTCCCCCCGCAGCCATCCATCCCTGCGGCAGCTGCATCTGGCCCTGATTTAGTGCCGAGGCAAGCCCTGTGCCTTTTGTCTGCTGCTGCTTGGTCTCAATGTGGAGCTGGAAGCCAGGAATTCAAGTTTTAGTTCTCTCTTTTATACTCCCTTGCTGTGCAATGACTTTTTAGGAGAAAATGAGTTCTCCCTGTGCGGGTGTGTTGGAGCTCCCATGGCTGTTGTATTCGAATTTCTAGAAACATTAATGAATTTAGCCATGAGATAGTACCACCAGGTATGTACCAGCATTCCTGTTTTCAGCAGGGGAACAGAGTTGTGGAGGGAGATTAAATGCAGGCAGAATAAATATCTCTGGAGTCAAATGCCAGCCACTAATATTAGAAAATTCACATGGATGAGTTTCCCTGATACTGTTCTTCCCTGTGAAGTGGAGGTAGTAGTAACTTAATTTGGTATGTATCTGCATATAGAGAGTTTTGAGTAGTAAGCAAGTCTGTAGAAACACTGTGCTACCTTATTAAAAGAGGGGTCTATTTTGTGAGAACTAAGAAGGAAACCTCTAGATTTCCCATTTTAACATTTAAACTCAATATTGGGAATTTCAGACAAGAAGCTGAAATTTGCACAGCTCAGCCTGACCTTTAATAATCAACTCGAGTTAACTGAAGTCAATAAGTGCACATTTTTTTTTTATTTTTTTTTGCTTATAGAACTACTGAGCAGGTTTTAAAACTGGAAGATCCCAACAGTTTAGAAGATGACATGGGAGTGATTGTATTAAACTTGAGTTTAGCAGTCAAGCATGGAGACTTCAAGAGAAATGTAAGTGGCTTAGATAATCAAATTTATACTGGGAATTTGTAGGGGAGAGAAAAGAAGAGCTGGCATAATCTGATTTACTGGGAAATGCCACCTTTATTTTCATCCTCTGAGACTCAACATTGAAATCGAGATAGATCATAACTTTAAAAAAGCCCCATATTTATCTGGGTTAAAGTTGTGTAGACATTTGTAGCTGGATGCTTCTTTCTTGTAGCTGTGACATGCACTGAGCTAGTGCTCCTAGTGTACTGTGAATGTGTCCACTATTGCAACGGGCAGGTTGAAGAAAAGTTATTATATATATTTTTTTTAACAACAATGAAAAAATTATTCACGTGAAATCTGAAATCAGAGCTTTGATGTTAAGACATAATTGCCTCAGTCCTGCGGAGGAGGACACTGGCTGAGAGGAAGAGTTAACTCAGAGAAACACTGATTTCTGACAGTTTCTTCACTGAATTCAATTGAACTTGGCTCCTGATGCAGAGATATGGTTCATTTAGTGATGTTAGAAACACAGAAGAAGCTGGGCAGAGACTGGGACCACCATAATTGGAGCTGGTAGTTTTTGAATTCCGTTTCTTGCATGCGGCCTTTTTGCTTTTGTTTTATCTTTTAAAATTTCTCTCAGTGTTTATTACATAGAGTGTGAAGCATACAAATGTTGAACTAATCCTGCTCCTGGCCATCAAGGGGTAGGGAGAAGCCAAGATCCACCATTTACTTGGACAGTCTTAAAAACCAGATCTGATTTAAAATATGTGTAATACATATGTTAAGAGAAAATATTCCTACAAGTTTTCTGCATAGTCTGGCGTGCAAGTTGCTGTTTACAGCACATTACTGAATTATAGATATGGAATTCCAGCCTGAATAGGATTATTTATAGCAATGTAAATGCTTTAAGGGGATGGAAGGCAAAATGAGAAAAAAACAATGTGGGATATCTCCTGTTTTTCTTTATCAAATAGTTTTCTTTTTGAGAATTGTAAAATCTTAACTCCATAATTATCTTATTATTAATTATTTTTACCTCACTATGTGATAATTTAAAAGCTTAATGACAATACTTAAAACAGGTTTTTAAACAATATTTAAAATAGATCTATATTATGAGCTGGCTTTTGATCTGGGTGAGTTTCCCTCTAACTTGTACAAGAGAGCTTTTTTGGCACATAACACTGGATTGCACAAAAGGGTGAAGGAAAGACATAAAATTACTTTAGTGAAAAAAAAAAAGTTTAGCCAAAAGAACCTCAGGAATTCTTCTGGGATTTTTAGGAAGGCCTGGGCTAAAGTGGACCTAGCCAGTGAAACAGAAAATATATTGGTTGAAATAGCAGCTTTGGTACTCTTAGGTGCTTAGTTAACATTCAGAGTGCAGATGATAGAAGAGCTGGTGCACACTGTAATTTTTTTTAAAGACAATGTTTTAAGCCCTCATATTTCAAATGCAGATTGCTCAGCCATTTCCAGTGGAATCAGAATAGTGTAATGGCTCTGTCCACATTAGCACTTAACAGCCAGATGATTTTTTTCCCCTTTTTAAATTAGCTTACTGTAGAACCAGATGGCACCAAAAGTATAAGCCATGTTTCTTACTAATGGCTCTGGGTCCCTCCACTTTTTATTCTCAATTACTTTTTTTTTAATTTCCTCTTTTTTTTGTGCAGTGCAGGTATTTTGAGTTATTGTTTGTTATGTTCCATGAGAGAGGGAAGGTAGATGGAGAAGTAGTTTTATATCCAGTGTCCTACTTTGTAATAAGCTTTTGTAACTCGTTTGACAAGCTGCTGTTTGAATTATTTTACTAAACACTTTCCACACTTTACTCCCTCTCTGTTTCCTTTCCCTGGGTTCTCCTTGATAAAATAATGGGGACTCATGAACAGAGATGGTCAAGTCGGAAGAAGCGAACTTCATCCAAGGTAATCCATACTTTTTTCATTTAACATAAAAGTCCCCTTCCAAAATCTGTGGCCTCCTCTGAAACAGAAAGGGTAAACAAAGGAAAAGTCTGAAGTACAAATGCAACTGGTCATAATGTGATACCTTTGCCTTTTTTGCTTTTCTTTTCATTGTGATGAGAAATTGCAGCTGTTTTTTATTGTAGGTGCTATAGTAGTGTTCAGTGGCAAGTGAGAGTAAGAGCCCATTCAGCAAAGAGCTGTAGAAAGAGAGAAAAACAGTCTGTACAAAGGAAATGGGTGTAAATTTAACAAAAAAAAATTGAGCTGTGGAGGATTTGAGTTGTTTATGGGCACCCAAAATGTGGCTGCTGGTTGGTATTGGGTCTCCTGGATCCCAGACTGTCTTTTGGGTTGCCTCTCTCCATGGGAGGAATTTTGTGAGGCAGTATTTCTTCTGGTCACTCCTGTGGGTTTTGAAATTCCTTTTGTTCTTGGGATGGAAACTGAGCAGGGAGCTTTCATTACCTCCTTTGTAACAGGATTTCCAAGATTTGTCTGTTCCCACATACCTGCGCAACTTGCATCCCGTGGTCTCCTGTAGTATCCCTGCAGGCTTCCACTACTCTTGTATTCCTGTATCATTTTTGCATTAAATTTTGACTTGTTCAGGAAGCAGACTGTGGCTTTTTATTTGTTCTGTAAAGCTTTAATTTGCTATTGAGTAAATAACAGTGATACAGAAACTGCAAGCCCCAGTACCCAGCTTGAGAGCTATACAGTCTCACTTTCTAAAAAGCAGGATTTGGCTCTTACGAGAACACATGCATCTTGATATTTTCCCTGTATAACTATTGGTTTGTGCCTAAATAAATTGAATAATTAACCTCCTCTTGTTTTATTCATTACAACCGTGGTGTGCTGTGTAGAGGAGCCAACCATTTCAGGTATTGTGCCAGCAAGACTATTTTTTTCTCAATAGAAGTAGTGCAAAGTACAGCCTTTAGAGCCCTGATTCCAGGGATATTGCAGCACTTGGAACAGAGAGGTGCCAGGCATCCCTGAATGCCACATAATAGAAAGTCATGGAGTAATTTAAGAGCTCAACACTTCAGTTTTTAACTAAAACTGAAAATTACTGTGCCCTCACTCATTGTTGCTTGATTCTCCTGTTTCTCACACAGCCATCTCTGGACACTGGTTGGCTTTGAGACCTGGAAAAGAGAGTCAAGTTTTTAAATTCTGGTCCTTTTTCTCCAGAATAACCAAAATTCTTTCGCCCCGCAAGCTGATTTTTTTTTCTTTTTGTTTGGCTGTACACAATCTCTCATTGTGTTTTGAATAATTTTTTTTTACATATGTGTTTTTGGACCTTTAGCTATCAGTCTCCAGCTCTCAAAGACTCTGGCTTGTGCCTTAACATCTTTTAAAATCGAATTAACAAATGCTGAAGTGTGGTACTGATTTAGGAGGCATGAAAATACTGTTTGAAAGGAAAAAAGCTTCAACCCTGTGCTCTGTTCTGTTCCAGTCACTAGAGGGTAGAAGAGCTTCAGCTCTTCCTAGGGAAGACACAGTTCATGCTCCAGTGTGATCTCTAAAGAAAACCTCTGTGACCATCCAAAGGCAGTAAAAAATATTTCCCAGCATGCACTGGAAAAATCTGACAAAGCAGTATTTCCTAGTTTATTGATTCTGCTACTGCACTAAAACACTGGTACCGTACATCAATAACCATCTTTAGTTAGGAAACTCTGGTCTGTGGAAGCAGTACTAGCAGTTTGTGGCAGAACATAAAGGCTAGGAAGAAAAATTGTGTGCATGGGGAATATAGGTGTCTAGGGAAGGCACAAGAGGTTATGGAAGAATAGCCAGAGAGTATGATGGGGTAGAAAACAATGTTGCTGGACGAGATAAAGATACAGGAATAAGGGGGGGCAGGGGAAATGGAGAGAGCTCTGTAATGGATACACAAACTTGCCTCTTTTTTGGCTCCTGAGCTGACTGTGGTTGGGTGTTGTGGGAGAAAAACACAGTATACTTTCCATTTGAGCAGCTGGACTTAGACAGATCTAAATTTTATCTCTGCAGGTTTAGGCAAATAAAAGTTTTCTGTTTGAAATAGTTTTCCTGGGATTTTCTGTGTGTGTGCATGTGCTGAACTACAGCTGACCTCTATTGTAATATTTAGATTTTCCTCTTCTATAAATACAGTGCAAATGACTTATTTTAGGGATGGACAAAATGAATATAACTTTCACAGCTGTTTTTTTAATCTGTATTGCCTACATGAAAGAAATCTGATTATCCTCTAATTTGACCATTTTATGTTGTCGTAGTGCAGATTTGGCACATCAGCGTCGTAAATGAGTCTTTTCACATTAATCACAGGATTCTTGCTGACTCCCCAAATTAACCCCAGACGTTGTTGGCATTATTAATACCTGTTGCAGCTTTGTCAGGCTGGCAACGGGGTTCATGTGAGCTGTTTTAGGTACTGTATGCTTTTTATGTGTGTTCTCTGAGCTCTCTTTCTTTTTTTAAGAAAAAGCTGCATTTCAGACAACAACAAAATCAGTGACAGTACAAGATCTCCAGTCTAGCTCCAGTAGCCTCACAGTCTGCATATCTAATATACAGGAAGGATTTTGGCAACTGAATATTAGCTTTTAAATCACTTTGGGGCAAGAGCTGTTGAACTGCATGATTTAGCTATCTGTTGATTACACAGTAAGTATTTTTCACTGCTGCTAGAAGGGAATCATTGCATGTTTGGGAGGACTCCCAAGGCATGGGCAGCACATCCAGATCCCTCATTTTTCATGGGAGCTGAAAACAGCATTGTCTTCTGTGGGAGCTGTTTCCAAGAGTGCATCTTTCCTCTTTTCCTCACAGAGGCTGGCATTGCAAAGGGAAGAGGATACTATTAGGCAGTATTAACATATTCTCTCATATATGTGCGTTTGCATGCTCTCCCCACTCTTCTATTTTCCTTTCTGGGGCACAGAGGGAGTTGGTAGCTCTCTCTGCTGTAGCCCAACATGCTGATGCTCAGTAGCCTTGTTTGTCCCGGGTGGCTTGAGTCTCACCCAGAGTGCCCTGCACGCTATTTCCAGCATTTGTACAGCTGAATAACCTTTAAGTGTTGAACATCTATGAGGCAAATAAGCAGGTTTGCTTGGGGTGGATTGACCCGCAGCAGTTCAGTCCTGAAACAAAAGTGACGGAATTGCCACCTTGATAGGCCAAGCTGATTGAATAAATTGGCTGAAAGGCTGACTGGACTGAGGTGCTCCTCAGTATCTCGTCGCAGGGGAAAATCCCGCGCTGTCCTTTTATTTTTTTTTTCCTCTGCGTGGGCTGTTAGGTTTCATTTTTGTCTGCCTCATTGTGTTTGGCTTTCTCCCACTATACCCTGTGGGCAGTGAAGCTCTCCAAGCGCTTCATGGAGCGGAGGGACTCAGTTGCCACGGGGTCACGCATCGTGGCTGCAATCTCGTGTTGGTTCACTTGCCTTTCTCGCTGCCCTCTCCTCTTTCCCAAGGGGAGATTGCCTCTGCAAAATGGTTTCTCTGCCTAATGAGGAGAGGTCCAAAGAGTCCTCCTATTTGCGTGTTGTTGTTTTCTCAAATGGCAAATTATATGGCCCAGTTTTGATGTTGACCTCTTCACAGGGATTGCAGCAGGCTTTCTGTTGTCCTGTCTCATCCTTTTAAATGAAAGATGGGAGAGATGGGCTCACTTCACACTTGGCCACCTCGCCGTGTCATTTAAATGTACAGTCTTTCTGCATCTCTTTATTGCTTCAAAAACAAGTTTGAACTTGGGGCATGTATGTGTGTGTCAGGAAAAGAGACAGATTTGAAAGCAGCCCTGATGTACCAGAGGGGATTTGCTGGGTGCCTATAGAGGGAGATTATATACAAATGGAGTTATCAGGGAGACTGGGACTCCTAAAGGATTTTGTGAAGCTGGGTCAATGAGCCAGTTCTTTCCCCTCCAAAGCTCCTTCATTCTTGTTCATCTCCAGTATTTGGCTCTGTGAAGGCAGATTATGGCCCACCTGCTCATTCTTGTCCAGCATTGTTTTTTAAACCAGAAAGTAATAAAAGATTGAAAGTTGATGTGAGAAACTTTCATATTCATTTTGAAACCAGGAACAAGATTCTGAAAATGGTAGTGTGAGCACTGATTTTTAATTTTTCTTTTCAGAGATGTTTGCTGGGAAAATGTTCTTTCTAAGCAGTAGAACAATCTTCTGGTCCTTGTATGGTGGGGTCCTGCTCTATGACCAGGCCATGCTTTTGCTTCAACGATTACTCATTACTTACCTGATGTTGCATAGTCCCTAAATCTACAGTAAACATCAGCTCCTAGGCTTCAAAAACATCTGGCTTGTTTTTAAAAATAAAGATNGGGGGGGGTGGTGTTTGTTTTGGTTTGTTTGGGTTTTTTGTCCTGGCTGGCTTATTTGAGGTGTGCTTTTACTTCCAGTTTTTATCCATTTTACAGCAGTGAACTGCTCATAAAGGTGACCTTTATGGTATTACTGTTTTTTTGCACACACAGCCCGGCCAAAATCAGAGATCTATCTAGAGACAACTCCTCAAATTCTGCTCTCAAGGCTACCTTGATTTCAGAAGTGATGAGGGGAAGGAACAAGCAAGC
The DNA here is from genome assembly GCA_013399895.1 of Serilophus lunatus. Taxonomy (NCBI): domain Eukaryota; kingdom Metazoa; phylum Chordata; class Aves; order Passeriformes; family Eurylaimidae; genus Serilophus; species Serilophus lunatus. The sequence goes on along the minus strand of VXBA01004485.1, from coordinate 873,097 downwards.
TTTTACAATGTCTTGTGCTTGGGACATGTTCCAAATTCCATCATAAAACATGTGTTTCCTAATTTCCAGCTCTATTGCCTGATCTTAACTTCAGCCAACTTTTCTGTACCTCTTCAAGGCACCTTTACTTTTATCGGGAATGTAGCCAGAGTGTGAGCAGGCTGAGTGCAGAGAGCTTATAGGAAAATACAGAGAGGCCTGAAGGACCTGGCATCCACTCTGGGAGCACAGCTGGAAAGGGCTTGGGTTCAGCAGCATGAGGAACTGAAGTACCCAAATGTGGAGGCGTCCGTAGCCTGGGAGGTAGCAGGGAAAGGGAAGAGCTGAACAGATAAAGCACTTCAAAACTGCCACTGATTAAGCAGTTATGTCTTCATTTTCTGGCCAATATGGACAGGGGTTTTGACTTTTCTGGTCTCATTGTGAACCAGGTTAGGGCAGTAGTGGCTGGAGAGAGGAGAGTGCTTGGGGTGTTTTTTTCAGTGCTTGTTTTTCTCCTGAGTATCTTTGTTGGACTAGTCATTGTACTTCTCTGTGCTCTGCCCTGTTATAGTTTTGCCAACTCAGAGGGAGGCTGTGAAGTTTAATCAATTAGCTCTGTGTAAATCAGTTTGAAATGAGTAGATGTGGGATATCAGAGAGGAGGTAAGACTTCAAAAATAAATAACGCAATCTCATTTTCTTGTCACCTGCGAGGCATTTTCCATAGTGCAGACTTCCCTAGGCAGCACTAAAGTTGACTCATTGATGGTCCAGGTCTGTGGGTCTACCACACATCTGAGTTTCTCCAGACGTGCTTCCTTCCAGAAACTGTGAGTGGAATCTGAGACACAGCCTGTTTCAGTGGGATTTCCATCAGGGTGGTCAGAGGAACAGCCTGCCAAACACCCGGGGAGGCTGGAGAGGTGGCCACAGAGCCTGCACAGAGGGGCTCTTTGGTGCACACGTAGGTGCTATGAGGCACAGGAAATGTGCCAGACCTGCAGAGCAGACTCTGTGGGAGTGACCTGGGCATGTCCAGGAAATCCAAAGCATTCCTAAGGTGATGTGTCTTGCAGGGGTGTAAGGCAAGCAGCCTTCCTGCGCTCTGTTGTGTTCTCTTTGGAGAGAGGCTTGTGCAGTGGCAGGGCTGGACTGGAGGGAGGTAGGAAGCAGACTGCAGTCATGGAGCCTGTTTCAAGGTGCTGCAGGTCAGTGCTGTGCTCCAAACCAGTTGCAAACATCTTGGCTTCACTACCCAGTGGGATGCTCTCAAGTGATGCTAGATCTCATCCAGGTCCTGTTAGCAGGAGACCAACACACCCCTGTGCTCAGATGAGCACAGAGTGCTTTTGCAGCTGCACAGCCATCTGACAAGGATGTTTGCTTGGGGCCACCTGTTTTGGAAGGTCAAGGTTGATGCATTGCAATGTGTTCCAGTAATGCTGAGTGCAAGTGCTGATTTTTCCTGGGACTGTGTGGAATCCAGGCTGGTTTGGGTACCTCCCAACAGTTCTTTGAACTATTAAGTCAGTGGTGACAAGGGTGGGGTTATGTATGCTGCAGAACTGGGGTAGGAAGATCCCTAATGCTGAATGACTCCCTAAAATACTGGCCTGGATAAAAAAAATAAAAGAATCCAAGTTTCATTTGAAAACTGAGTGATAACAACTGTCTTTTGTGTTCAGCCTGGAAGCTTTGAAGAGAGATGGATGCTTTGTTTTCAAAAGAAATTGTAACGTGGATAATAAACTTTGTCTGTTGTTTTTTTTTTGCAAACTAACATCAAATACCTCTTCCTCCTCTGAGGAAGGAGCAGGGGGGAGGGAAAATCCTTGCTCCTAAAGCAGCAAGTACATCACATCAAACATGACTATGTTAAATACTAAAATGTTCAAAGTACAAGCGAGATAGATAAAGGCTTTGATGGGAAGTGGATATTTCCCAGGGACATTACAAGCAATAATCCAGATGTTATGGTGTAATGCAATGAGTGTCCATGGATAGATGGGGAGCTCAAGCCAAGCAGCGCCTGCTGTAGGCCTTAGCCCTCCACTCCCATGCTGTTACGCCATATGGAAGCAATCTCCAGGCCCCCTTAATAGCCAGCTTTGGATTCCATTTTCACAGGGCTCATAGAGCTAAGTGGAGCTGTTTTATGGACAAGTTAGATAGAAGCCTTTCCAAGATAAACATCCAATTCGAAATTAGGACATACCAAGCTGCAAAATTATTTTAGGGCATATTTCATGGAAGCACTGCCATTTTTCTAAGGCGATTGCCAGAATGTAGAATGCCCTTTGATCCCATGTGGACATTACTCCCTTTTTTATAAAAAGGATTTTGAAATAGTTGCAGTGTTTAGGGAGGAATATATCTGCTGGGACTTTGAAGTATGTCCATGGGAACAGTCATGCTTTAGCTTTTTGGCCCAGAAGGCGAACTTTAAAAAAAAAAAGAAATTACTTTGCAGCTGGATTTATGAATCAAAAATCTCGTTTTCTTTTTTAAAGGTAGGAATTTTTACCCATTGCGCCAGGAAAGCCGAACAGGGTGTTTAAATAGAAGTATATTAATATGCCTGTGGGATTCAGAGTTTGGTATTTTAACCAGTAAAAAGTGAGTAAAAAATTTGTGAGTTCACCACCTATGATTTAAGAATTTTGTTGCTGGGTAATTGATCCATAAAAAGTAATCTTCAGACATCAGGTGCTTTTGCAATCGTTTTATTTAGCAACAACATTTCTTACTTGCTTTTAAAGCTAACACGTCCTGTTTTAAAGTGACTTGTGAAATCTTCTCCTCCGTCTTGCTCCCACCTGTATATGACATGATTGAAGCTCCAAAGTGTGGCGAGTTAAAAGTTGCTTCACGAGAATAAAATATGGCAGGATTTTTACTGTGAGAAGAAAAGTATAGCCTTGAGTTTTAATGTTTCCAGCTCACTCCCCCCAAATAAAGGCCTATTTAATCATCCTCTGTCCAATAAAATATTGCCAGTTAGCAAACTGTTAGCACAGCCGTGCTATGTAAGATGAAGCTGCGAAGGTAACAAATGTGGCTACCAGGTAACCATAACTCCAGATAAAGAGCCTGGCGGTGTCAGTGTTTTTTCAGCAGGCATCAGTATTTTTGATTCGTGGTCTCAGTTTCTGGAAGCAGGAACAGCAAAGGCAGCAGGCAAAGAGCTAACACAGACAACAGGCAGCTTGAGTGATGGAAGAGGTGGAAGATGCATGTTCAGCCTTTCACCTGGCTGTAGGCTTTATGGTTGTGGGCTGTCTCCCCAGAAAGGCCAGACCTGCGTTTTATGGATGTAGCTGGAGACATTTTTAGAGTTTACTTTAGTTTCTCCCCTAATTCGTCTCCCCATCACTCTCCTGTGTCTTTCCCTTTGCCAAGGTAACAGATTGCTCTCAGTGGTCGAGATCTGCTCTAGCTAGAGCTCAACCAGGTTAGATGAAGTCAACTTCTCTGGTGGTTTAAACTAACCCTGCTGATTTTGCAGTGGTGCTGAGCACTGTCCCTTCACAGGGCCAGCCATAGTACAGTCAGACAGAAAATCCATAGCATCCTACTGCCCTTCTCTTAGGGGATCATGGTACCTCTTTCACTCCTGATGTTTTCATGTCACACGTGAGCATAAAAGTGTATTTGGGTCTTTAAACATTTTGTGTTGCTGACTTGTTTTTCAGTCGAGTTTCATGCGGAGCGTGAAACTCTCCGAGTCTCTGCGCAAGAACCAGTTGTGGAATGGGCTGGTCACCATCACACTCTTGGAGGGGAAGAACATGCCTGGAGGGGGCTTGGCAGAGATTTTTATTCTTCTCAAACTGGGAGATCAAAGATACAAAAGCAAGGTAAGTATTAAGGATATCCTGAGGTTTTCTGAAGCCAATAAGGCACTTGATGTTTCTTTTACTGATATTGCTACCTTAATGGAACTATTCTTGATACTCTTCTATATAAGTGAGGTCAAAATCAGGAGACCAGATCAAAAACATTAACATGTCACTAATAAGCTTTGCCTGCCGATAGAGAAAGAGGAAGGTAGGAATATTGTGTTTATCTGTATTTTGTGCATTTAATGTACTCATCATGCTGATGGATATTTGACATTAATATAAAAATAAAGCTACATGCATCATATGTGTTTTGTTCTCTCCCAGTACAGAAGTTGGGTTTGAAATATTAGGTCTGCTGGAAATGGTTCCCTGTGCAGGGGAATTACTTTTGTTTAAAAGCACCTTTTGTGAAAAATGTGTTATGTATAGCAGAAGCCTCTCACCCCAAAGAGACAGAATAGGCCATAGTTTTGATTTTAATTTTTATTATTCTAGGCTGTGTTTACTTGGATCCAGTATTGTTTCATGGGAATCTAAGAAAGAAACGGAGTTCTCAAAGATATACATTTCACCTCCAATGTCTAGTAATGAGAGAGGCTATAATTAAAATAATATCCTGTTGAGAAAGCAAAAGCTCTGCATGTCATGAACTGGAAGTGCAGAGGAGGAGGAAACAAACCTCCTCCTGTACAAAATGTACAGAGCAAGTTCACAGAACATAATGTTCGGATGCTGGTGCATCTGAAACCTGTACTCTGTCCCCCACATCAGATCTCAAACCAAGGTCATGATACAATGTTTTTATTTGGAAAAGTAGCTTTGAAAAATAACAAATGGCTTAGTTTTTTTAGAATAAATATATGTTACTCCTGTTATGATCCTGTTTGTGTCTCTTCAATGGTCCATAAACGTATTGTCAATCTGCAAGGCTGTGCTGTTTGCAGTCACAGAAAATGAAGAAGTTTAAAATGGGGAGTCAAGTGCAATGTTCCCTGCAGTGAGTTAATTGCTTGGTATTTGTCTAGTGTCAAGCAAAAAATTGGGGACCACTGCTTTTATGCCCCAAGACTTCTTATTGGCAGTGCTTCATGTTCTTGGAGTTTATTCAGTTTAAAAAGTGCCATCTCTCAGGGTTCAGAAAAGCAGACAAGCTGGGAAAAATCTCAGGCATGGTCCAGCTAATCCTGTCTCCTGTTCTCTCAGTGGCCATGATGGTGAGCAGTGTATTGTGATATGAACTGCAAGCGATACAAGTCCCAATCCAGTTAATACTTGGAGTTGCCTGAACACATGAGCAGTCTTTTATAACTCAGAGGTACAATTTACAGATATCAGATTAACAGAATATTAATAATTGCAAGGCTGCTCCTTCTTTGGCTATATCTTAATACAGAAGAGTAAAAAACCACTGAGTTGGGTTTCTTCATTCATTCAAATCTGTTTCCCAGTGATTGTCCTCAAAGGGGTTATTCTTGATTTCTTCTGGTGTGTGGTGTTGAATGGTGACCACAGTCCGCTGGAGGTGGAGCTGGTGGGTCTACGTTGCATTTAAGAATTTCTCAAGCCATTCATTCATATCACAATTCCATATTTATTTTTGAGAGAGAGGAAAGAAAGTATTTAGGAAGATGAGAATATGCATGATATGTTGGGGAACTTCAGTTGGAATGACCTTAGTGCTTGACGGTCTAACACCTGTCCTTGTTCTGTGGAAGAATTGATATGTGATTTATTGTGGAAATAAGTACTGTTTAAGAAAAATAAATATTATAACTGCATGTTTTCTAGACACTGTGTAAGAGTGCAAATCCTCAGTGGAGGGAACAGTTTGATTTTCACTACTTCTCTGACAGGAAGGATATGTTGGACATTGAGGTCTGGAGAAAGGATAACAAAAAGCATGAGGAGCTTTTGGGAACGTAAGTTGGGTTTGGGTTGGTTATTTTGGGGGGAGGGAGTGTGATATGTACAAAAAGTAATGTGGTTTTGGTTATTATTTTTTAAACGGGTCAATTTATTTTAATTAGCAGCATCATGATATAATTTTTTTCTTTTTATTCCAGTCATATCTAGATTATGTTTACATTGTGTTTATTTAAAGTAATTAAGGGATAATTGATTGGCCACAATCTGAATGCAGAGGAACTGAGGCTGCCTCTAAATCCCAAAATATTGTGGAAGCTCAGTTACAGCTGTTTTTGGGAGAACCAGTTGCATCAAGGAGGCAGGACTTTTCTGTATTTGTATGGTGATATTGCTCCCAATCCTAATGTGCTCTGCTGGTGCCAGCCCAGGGATCTCTGTGCTCCTTTTGAGGACGGCATTGATATCGCTTTTTTCTGTTTGCACTTTGATGTTTTGTTTTCATAGTCTTGTTTACATGTGGATCCTGTTACCTGAGTTTGCTTTGTTTGGGTAGTCTCTCTGCCATTGCCACAGAGGACTGATCTCTGTGGGTTTGGGGGTCCACACTATTGCACAAACTCATTTTGATTAAAGGGTCATTTCTGGAGGAAGCCTCACTGGTGATTTATCCATCTTCTGACTGATACCAGATTTTGTCCCACTGTATTATTACATTATTCACATTATTCCAGTACCTGAAGGAAGCCTACAAGAAAGATGGAGCAAGACTATTTTAATTTTGTAATGGGAATAGAATCTGTTTTCTACTTTTTACATCGGGGCTTGATGATCCGTACGGGTCCCTTCCAACTTGAGACCGTCTATGATTCTATAATTCCATTCCGCTCTATCTTAATTTGTAGAGTGGTGTTTTCCTACTTAAAATGCTGTCTTCTTCCTTCTTTTGGCTTGCAGCATTGTCGTGTGGACCCATCTCCCCAAACTCCCATCTACACTGTTGGGTACATGCAGCGGTACCAAGAACCATTTACTGGGGCCCCTCGTGGGTCTGCTCAGACTTATCTGCTTGCAAGATCATTGCTGCAGCCTCTCAGTTCTTGGGGGCTGAGGTCCTGCCTGCATTTATTCACTGTTCTCACCTGGTCAGGGTTTCACAACTTGCTGACTAAATAACAGTAACTTGTAAGAACATTCTCTTACTTTAAGCATTCAAATAGTTTGAAACTATTCACTGAGAAGAACAATGCCCTTTGCCTCTACAAATGTTTGTGGTTTTGCAGAGCAGGAAATACTTTCTGGCTGAACGCTGTTGCGCATCACATGGAGAAGTGGCTGAAGATGAATCTGTTCCTTCCATTCTCACAGTTGCTTCCATTACTTCTGATATTCTGTTTAGAGTTAAGAAATGAAGCAGTGTTTGCAGTTTGCCTCAGGTCAGTCTTCCTCTTGCTGGAACAATGCTTCCTTAGGTTCCACCCCCCCCAACCCCCCGCTTTTTTTTTTCCTATTGGTTTCTGGCACGTGATGTTTAGTGTGGGAAAAACTGTCAGCAAAATGCTTATTCAGTGCTGGTGAAGTCCATGTATGGTAGATTTACCTTAAAGGGAAATCTTCTAGGGTAAATCCCTGGAAGTATTCTAGTCCCAGTTGGATGGGCGCCTGAACAGCCTTGTCCAGTGGAAGGTGCCTCTGCATCAGGGGGAGTGTGTGGAACAAGGTGATCTTTAAGGTCCTTTCCAACCCAAACAATTCTATGATTCTATGTTTAAATTTATTTTTGATGTATATATATAGAGAGAAAAATTGTGCTTTTCTTGTCTTTAAGCACAGCAGATTGGCTGTAGCATCAAAACAGGAAAAAATATACTAGTTTTTGAAGAGTAATTGCAAAAAATAGGTAAACACCAAATGCACAATAACAAGTGTTGTTTTTACAGTGTAGAAACTTTTGACACCCAATAAATAAATATTTTATGAAGGGTTCAAATACAATCTAATCTGGAAAAGGATTCTGTTGGAAAAACAGCATTATGAGGTGCCATGTTTATTATTTCCGTGATTTCCAAGTTGAGTTTTGAGATTTCTGGATTTCACAACATCATTGTAAGAAAGATTCTTTAGTAAATTGTTAGTGGGTTATATTCGGTCATAGCACATAGCCGTGAAGTCAACTGCCCTCAAATAATTTGCATAGTTTTAAGGAAAGGAAAAAATTTTCTGGATCTGAATTAATAATTTTGTGGTCAGTTTGTGAATAGAGTTAGAATTCATTATGCTCCCCTCCAGCTTCAGCCTAGAACTGTGTTGGTCAGTCCTTCAAATATATTTTTAATGTTTAAATGACATTGAAAATGCTCGAAGTGGAGTCGAGTCTGATAATCCTGATTGCAGAATTTTTGTGGCATAGAGACTCCTGTTAATTTCTTTAAACCTGGGATTTCATGTAGGAAGGATGCCTTAAGCCCCTGGAACAGGACTCTTCTTTCAGGCATTATTTGTTTTCAAGGTAAAATACTATTCTTGAAAGAAGACCTGAAGTGTCTGTGGAGGATGTGGAATATGTAGAATAAGGAATGCCTTGAACCTCTGGTGCTAAACACTAACACCTGAGCTGCTGAATTAGTGAGAAAACATTTCATATCAACAAACTCTCTCTGTCAATGCACATCATAAGCTAAATTATTACCTTCAGCCTGCCTGCAATGTCCTTAGAATTTTAGCTGAGTCCAATTTCTCTTCCTTACTTAAAATCCTGCAGCCTTGAGTGATTCAGCCACAGAGCATGACATTGAGGGGTGGCTGCATTTTGGTGCTGGATGAAATAATCCCTCTATTTAATCTGCACAGGACTGTTAGTAACATTTATAGAGTGCTTTTTGTGTCCTTTGGGATGAGAGACATGCCATAAACAGGAGAATATGTTAATGTATATTAAGAAACAAAGGTGTTAATGTGTGCAGAGTTTGTCCAGGCAGAGTTAAATTGTTTATGCCAGGTTGTTTGAGAGTGTTTCTGCATTAAGGGATATGTTTTGAAAAAGAGATGCTGCAGAATGTTGGGAGAGTTTTCCTTCACTTATTTACCTTAAGAAAGAGATTTTACAAAAACTGCTGGACTTAAGACCATGAGCTCTGAGATTGGAGTGCATCCAATATATTTGTGATGAATGCCTCCAGGAAACTGTCTTTGCAACAAGAAACAAGCCTTACTTTAAAGGCCATGCTGTTGGGATGGAGCAGTAAAATCTACTATGGCTGTGTCCAAACTTTTCATTTAAATTTTACCAGTCTGTAGGATGAATCAGGCAGCCAAAATTTATCTGTAGAATGAGTCAGAGTAAGACCTTATTAATTGTTTCCCTGAGACCTGTGGCATTTGGAATTCTTTTTCAAATATTAATCATAGATGCCTCTTGCTGTATCCTGTGATAATTATTCTGACCTCTTTCGTGAAAGGTTTTCAAGGATTCTGCAGGGGGAAAATGGCAATATTGTGTGTCTGTAGATTTTTTTTTTCATGTTTATTTGTATATATTTAAGGATACTTATCAGATGGATTATGGATGGAGTAATAAAATACAACTCCATGACTAGTAAGAGGCTACACTTGGCATCTTTTAGTCAAATTTTAACATTTGATTCCTTGATAAACAAATATTTTAATCCCAAATTTACTGTGTAGTGTTCTTAAGTAATATTTCTCTACAAAATGAATAGAAAAGGAGGAGAAAGAAGGTACAGATGAGGGCTTAAAGTCAAAAGAACAGTTTTAATTAAAATCTGAACCTGTGATGTAATCCTCTATAGGACTAGAGGTTAATATAGAGATGTAGACCTCAATATTGATTAGGAGGTGGAAGGAAAGTATTTAATTAATTGTAGTTAAAAAAGGGGACACGTTTGTGTACAGAATGCACTTATATAACTGTAGATTGTGTGATCAGCCACCATCGTGTGATCACACACAGCCACGTATATGAAAGATTATATCTGAATTTAATATGTAATGTAGCAAAAGATGACCACAAGCAGAGCTATTCTGTTCTGAGATAGGATTACTATGTTGAGAATTTAACTTGGGAGATCATTTGCATCACTTAAAATACAAATAAACTGAGTTTTGCCCTTTGCATTCAGATCAGACAACTTTTAAGCAAAAAATGGATTACCTCCATTAGTTTTATCCTGTTCCCATCACATTACTACTTTTCTCTGAAATAATTATCTGAGAAAGAAAGAAAGGAATAGTTTCTGTTACAGGAGGGTGAGGGAAGTAATTTGGAAATCATTAAACTCGTTTTAATAGTGTAGAAGCATTTGTGTGGAAACTGCTGAATTTATATAGTAAATTGAATGTCTAATTGTTTTACCAAGCTGAATTCTTTTCAGTCTGATCAATTATGTTGTATAACCTAAATGAAACAGATTGTCTTTTTTTTTCTTGAGCCTTTTGCCATTCGCGAGTGCAAATGTGGATTTTCTTTTCAGCTCTTCACAAGAAAATACAGTGAAGTTTACTTTCTCTCACCTTGAGTGAACACAGATGTTTTAAGGGATCTAGTTTGCACAGAATTCGGACATGATTTGAGAAAGAAATGCTTATACATCATCTCCTGCTGTTCTCCCCTCCATATGTGCATCCCTCCTACCCCCACACCCTTATACACCATCTTTTCTTTAAACTTTGGCTACTCAAATTCTTTTAATAAGAGAAGCAATTAAAATTTGCCAAAACAAATGAGAATTATATTTAACTTTGCCTTTAAGATCTGAGAGATTTCTGAGTTTATCTGTTGGTGCGAGATGCACTGTTGTCTGAACAAGTTGTCTTTTCTCTCCTACCCCATGGAAAATTTTTAGCATAAAAAACAATTGCAGCTTTTCCCAGTTGTGGATTGTTTTGAGTGGGTGGTGTATGAAATGCCGATGTGGGAGACATGGCCTCTATTGCCAGCTGAACCACAGACCAGCTGGGAGACCTTGAGACTTCCCCTCTCCTTCCTTCAGTATCTTCATCTGTAAAAAAACCCAAAAACTAAACCTCAAGATAAGGATACATTCCCCCTTTTGTGATTATACCTAAAGTATCAGTGAAACTCCTGAGGTCTGAGACACGCTGGTGTCAATGCAGCCAAGGTGATGTTGACCTCCAGAGTGGAACTGATAAAGTCTTTTGCTCAAAAAGAAATTAGGTATTTTTCTCTCTTTGTTGTTGTTTTGTTTTCCTTTCTGCTGTAACTTTTGCTGTCATATCTTTGTGAAGAGTCTAGGCTTAGCAATGAGTTTTAAACGCAACCTCTCACACTTGGAAATGGTGTTGAGAGGCAGCCTACGCGCCGAGCCGTCTTGGTACTCTGCCTGGTTTATTTTCTTTCTCTTTCAAAGCACTTGAAAGCAGTTAATAAGAGTAAACTTGAAACCTGTTGTACACCCAGTGCAGTGTATAGCAAAGAGCACACTTAAGGCAAAGGCATTCCCATGGACTGTGGTCAGTGGAAGCTTAAAGAGTTGTGTTTTAATACACAGTGCTACTGGATGACTTTCGAATTCATCAGAGCAATGGCTTTTACTTCATGGCACAATTTCTTGGGTTTTCAGGCTGAAATGTTTTGAGATTTTTTTTTTCTTTCCTTTTTTTCACCCCCTTTAGCATTCACAGAAAATAGGCTGTTAAGAAGCGGAAAGCATGCAATTTATAGCAGATGGGTATAAACTGCTCCAGCTCTACTACTGGAATGGGATCAATCAGGAACACTACATGCACCATTTACCCAGAAGAAACCCACCTGGGGGAACCCTGTGGAATTTTAGCCTATTAAGACAACACCTTAACAAGTTTAGTTTAAATAAAAACTTGTCGGCAGGCATTAAGCGGAGCAAAATCTCTCGCTCTCCATCATCCGCTTGCTGCCCCTTTGAGAAATGTGACTCCTCTTGCAGTGTGGCAACAAACCTCCTCCTTCTTTATTTTTGGTTTGGTGTGGATTTTTGTTGTTGGTGGTTTTTATTTGTTGGTTTTTTTTCATCTGTAACTTTTGTTCAGCCTGTCGTTAAAAGCCAAGCCCCACGGAGGTTCAAGAAAGTTCCACTCCATTTACTGGACTTCTAAATAGAAGGCATTTAGCTGAGCCAAGTGATTAGGCTTTTTGTTGCGTTTAACCACTCCCTTTGTGTGTAACTGGCTGCATAGTGATCTCTGCTTTAGCCCATACTCATCTCTTTATGAATGTTTTTCCTTTATCCTCCTTATTTTTGTTTTTGGGGGAAGTATCAGGTTAATGATACATATTATGTGTAGGGAGTGGATGGGGGGACTTTTAAGACAATCCTTCCCTTTGGGAAAATACACTGAAAATGTAGCTCTAGTAAGGCTTGTAAAAGAGATTGGGGCATACAGTATAATGTAGCAGAAAATGGAGTATGTGACTTTAAAGAAACTAATCTATTTTGGGCTAATGTTTTAAACTTTGCGTTTGCCCCTTTTCTTTTCCCCCAGGTGAAATAAAATTGTGTTTCAAATAAATCACAAAACACTGGGGGATTTTAAAGGGGAAGTGAGGCAGGTCAGAGTTAAGTTTTCTTCCTGTACTTGAAGCCCAAACCTTTTACCACTCCTTACCAGTAGACAGACCAGAAAGCAAAACTTGACAGTAAGTGCAATAGAAACTGGCTAATTGGTTTCCTATGTTTAATTTTGAGGTGATTTTTTTTTTTATTCTTTCCATCTTGAACAAGCAATAAGTTTTGGTGCCTGTTTGCTACTGAAATCATTATAAATGTTGCTTTATTGTTGTGGGTTTTTTCACCATTTCCTTTTTTTCTATTAACCTTTGGCAATGTTGTTCTAGGTGCCAAGTCGACATTACTGCCCTGCCGGTGAAGCAGACCAATTGCCTAGAACTGCCTCTGGAAAAGCATCCAGGGTCCCTGCTAATGCTGATTGCTGTTGCTCCATGTACAGGGGTGTCTATCTCTGATCTGTGTGTCTGTCCTTTGGGAGACCCCAATGAACGGCAACAGATTTCTCAACGCTTTGTGAGTTTGTGTTTATTTTTCTTTTTTCCTTTTCTCCTCTAGTTTTGAAAGCAGTCAAAATTGCAGGAAAAAAAATAAATTCTCCAGTCATAATAACATGTCTCCTACCAAAGAAAACTATTGCATGGAATAGTTTATTGCGTTTAGAATGACAAGGAGATTGGCAGAGCAGATAGACCTAAGCAATTTGGCTGTTTGTATTTGTTGAGTTTTAAACTAATACTGTTCTTTGCAAACTTCAATTGTATTAAGAGATTATCATAGGGAATGTGACAGTGAATATCATGAAGTGATCATAATATACTTAGGTTTATTTTCTCCTTTGGGGAAGTTATTTTCTGGACTTAGAACTGTTGAAAAAGAGGGATATGTGATAGCTTCCACATCCTCAAAGGCTGGGCCGGAAGGGATAAATGTATCTCTCTCTGCCGGGTGAGGTTCAGATTGTACATTAGGAAACATTGTTTCACCAAAAGGGATGTCAAGCAGTGGAACAGGCTGCCCAGGAAGTGATTGAGTCATTGAGCGATTGGGGTATTCAAAAGGCGTGTAGATGGGGTTTAGTGGTGATCTTAGAGGTTATTTTCAACCCCAGTGATACTATGGTAAGTTATTTAGTAGCTCAGTAGTTTCTGCTCCTTACTGAATTACAAACGAAATATGTATTTATGCTTTCCTCCTTGCAGTGTATAAAGAATTCCTTTCGGGACATAAAGGACATTGGCTTCTTACAAGTCAAAGTTTTAAAGGCAGTGGACCTGATGGCAGCAGATTTTTCAGGTATTTTTGTTCTATTTTGTAGCATATGATGCTAATAATATATTGCATGTGATAGTTAGACTATGTGCAGTACTGTCAGTTGATCAAGGAAAAATAAATCTTCCCATCATTTCTCCAGCTGTGAAACCTGCCTGGGGGAACTGAGATACCAAATGGTTTTGACTGCCAAAATTATGTGGGAAGATCCAGTGGATGGAGATCTTAATTTCCCTTTAGATCTGAGCTATATGACAGATAACTTTACAACAGCACATCATGTTCAGTGTTTTTTCCAGCAGGAACATATAAAATAGGAGTTGATATCAAGTGATGGTACCTGCTAAGCAAAGCCTCTCCATCTTTTATCGAGTGTCTTGTGAGTTTGGAGCAAGACTGAAAGATTCTGGGAGTGTCTGACATGGTGCTGTGTGTGTGGGTTTGGGTGACGCTGCAGGCTGTCACCTGAAAAAGAAAGCTTGTCAGCAATGGGGATGTGAATGTGATGGTTTCTCTTACAGCTCATACGAGGCTTCAATTTGGGATGACCTTTTTGGTGCTCTTACTCCACAAAAAGGATAGATTTTGCACTGAGCTGTACCTCAGCTTGTGCTTGGTCCTGACAGCAATGGACACTAACACCTCTTAAAAACACAATTTTATGTTGTCCCTCCAGGGAAGGTCTAGGGAGTTGATACTTCTCTGTAGTGACTGCCTGGATAGTATTATTTTTATTACCAACTTCTCCATTCTGAAGACCTTTTAATTCCCCTCTGTATTGTGCAGCAGCTCGTAATTCACAGACACAGCACTGTGTGTTGTGTATTTCCTGACATAGTAATTTTTTTAAGATAACTCGTTGATAAAGGCAAGAAAGATGCTAGAGAGAAAACACTCTTGCCCCATTCCCTCGGATTTGTGAAGGAATTGTTACATAAGAGAATGTTGCTCCTAAAATAAGGAGCAAAGCAAAAAGCCCACGATTAATCAGGGTTGCTTAACCCTGAAGAGGAAAAAGGTTAGTGCAGAGAGCAGTACTTTAAAGAACTAAAGAACTTAATTTGAAAACAAACAGAAAACCTGCCAATAATGAAAGCTGCAAAGAAATCCATTTCTACATTGACATAATGTATATGTCCATTTATTAGGAGTGTGACTGCACCTCACTGACTAATTTAATAAGTGTAGCACAGCAAATCAGAACCTTTGGCATGGCTGAGGCTGTCTAGAAATATGTGAGATTTTACTTTATACAGTGTTCATGGAGAGAGCTGAGCCTGGAAGGTTATTTACCCTTTGGAAAACTTCACTGATGCTAAAGCAGTTGCATCAGTGATGGATTTGGCCCCCTTTCCCTCAGTACTTAAACAGGAGCTTGTGGGTGGATAATGAACATTGGAAGAGACACTCAGGTTCTTGATTCTGCAATTCAAAGACTTTTCATATGGAGTATGTGACACACATTCCTTGTGCATAGCACGGAATGAAATTCTGCTTAAGTAAAAGGTTACTCAGTCTGTCATTATATTCAAAATAACCCAGGCTTTGAGCCTGATTCATGAAGCAAATGACAAATTGTTTTTCAATGGCAGTGCTGAAAATATCCTAGTATTATGCTGTAATAGACCCACCAAATTGCAAAAGGATGCAGCCATTTTAGGTAAAAATAGCATAATTTCTGATCGTGAAATGAGAGACATAAAGATTAATTATCTGTTCTGAGCCATTCATAAATGATTAGTGCAGCAATTATGGGCTTCCATAATAGAGCCCTCCTAGAGCAGTGCCATATTTCCTGCATTGCCAAGGAGACTGCTCAGATTTATTGTTATTGATAAAAGTAAATTCAAAGTCCAGCTAAAAATCTGATAAAGGGAAAATGACAAAGACGATCAGAAGTACAAAGATTTCCAAGGGTTAATAGAGGAGCGGTGTGAGCAGGTAGAGTTCCTTCCCTGTCCCATCCCATAGCAGTCAGTTAACTTTGGCAGAGCAGTCATGTAATGATGAGTGTAATGCCACCTTGTACCTTATTCCTGCAGTAAAGATTGGATTTTGGTGTGATTGGGATTTCTGTTGTCAGTTGCTTGTATATTTGCATTACAGATTTTAATTGTAAGTTTTCAGCCTGCTATAATAGCAATCAGAAAACACAGAGTATCTGCTTTGGTTTTGAACAGCGTTTTCAAAATCCATATTTTACTGTTCAACATAAGGTTTAGGCTAGTTTTCACACAGCTGTATCGTATATGTAAAAGATCTTCAGCCACAGCTAGCCCAGTTTGGGCCTTTCATACTTTTATATTCCTAGATAATAGTTTTGTTGACGTGAAAATGACTTTTTCTGCTTTGTTGGATGTTTTCTGTGTATGCATGAGAGTTATTCTCAAACACTGCATTTGCTCACTGACCAAAAAATAGCATTCAGAATACCAAATTATACAGTGGGATTGTTTTTGGCATATACCAGTTTGCATTTCAAGCAGTTTCTCTGAAAGGCTACATGCATTTTCCACACTTATCAGGGAATGGACATGTAAGCTGAAAAGGAGAAGACAAATAGATTCCAGTAATACACGTGGTCTTTAAACTTTACCAGTATTGACTAGTTAATACCCACTGTTTACATACTGAGAAGATTCCTGTTTGGTTTATAAACTTCTCAGAGTAAGACCCTTAAGAGCTCTGCATTAATAATACCAAAAATAAGGATTAGGGAAAAGAAAGCTTTTGCTTAAATATCTTGTTTGGCTGCTTTCTAAATCCATGCATTGCTGACATACTTAGTTGTCTGCATAGAAGTTAGGCTGGACTTTCTGTGGCTGGGTTGTACTGGAGATGAGATTAAATCAGATACTGAGCCAGACATGCTGATAAGGGGCACTCTGTTCATGATGGAAACTGCTGAGCTGCAATAAGTTGGGAAAGATACAAATTCCTATAATGCGAGTTATCAAAAAATACATTAGCAAATGTGTCTTCACCGTAATAGGTTCCGTGTTGACATCCCTCTTTTGAGGGGAGGTTGGGTTTTTTGTTGTTTTTGGGGGGGAGGTTGCTCTGTTTGTTTGATGTATTTGCGATATCTGGTCCACACATGGATTTTCCAGCTGATGTTGGGTTTTGTTTAGACTGTGGCATGGTGTAGAGTCTTCAGAGCTTGAAGGACTTGCTCTCATGGAACTAATTGAAGAAATGCTGCTGATTCAGTCAGTGCCATGCGTCTTTTCTCATGGTGTGAATACTTAATCCTGTAATCAACGGAAGAAAACCACATCCTCTAAGCAGAGGATAAAACAGAGAGTGTAACTGCAGCAGTAAGGCTTCCCTGGGTCAGAATGATGGTACTGCTTTCATAATATCATCTGAGTAATTGCCAACATGAACAGATTTGTCACTGTAAGTGAACAGATGAACAGTGAACAGTCTCCAGTTTCAGGTATTAGAGTGAAGCCCCCTGAATGAGTTACAAGGTAAGTTTCCAGAAGTGAGGATGAATCAGAGATACTGTTAATTTAGCAAGCCATTCCATCAGAATGAGGCACTTTGCAGTTGTCTTAATGGATCTAATTTTATTTGACCAATCACTTCCTGAGCCCTACTCAAAGAAAGACTCTGCATGCTGAACACTATAACTGGTCCACTTAATTTTTCTTCTTATTTTTTTTAACCTTATCTCATTTTTCCCTAGGCAAAAGTGATCCTTTCTGTGTATTAGAGCTGGGAAATGACATGCTTCAAACACACACTGTTTACAAGAACCTCAATCCAGAGTGGAACAAAGTTTTCACATTGTAAGTGGATTGCTTTTGAAACCATGCTGCAACTCCAGTTAGCAGCTTAACTAGAAAAGCTATTGACTTTGGGAAAATACAAAGGTCAAGTTTAAAATATGTCATTTTTTAGTCAGAGAGGATGTTGGAGAAATCTCAAATATAACTTAATTAAAGCCTTTTGCCTTTTACTAGCTCTTGCATGGAGTTTATTAATAGAAGTCATTAAAAGAAAAATTACTGTGATATTTATAGGAAGAATCATGACTAGACATAATGGAGTCATAGCTGGATCCAAGAGATAATGTAACAAAGTTGAGACCAGATACTCACGCCTACATTTTCCGTAACTTAAGATAAAATATGTTTCATTGAACCCTGGTAGAATACTTGTTTAATGTGAAGTAAGCAGAAAATTAGAGCTCATAATGTTTTAGGTATATCTTCTGAATTCAAACTAGTCGAACATACTCCAAATTAGATGCTTGAATTTTTATGGAAATCAAAGTATTCTTTTTTCTTTGAGTGACTTTGTTAATAACAAAAGTTGTAATTCAGGTATTGCTTTAAAGCAGCATAATTTTTTAATCTTACTTTATGCTGACAAAGATTTTTATGAATAAGTGAATGAGATAATTGTCTCAAATAGTAGTAGTAGTCTATGCAAGGAAAGCAACCACAAGGGCTGGAGATAGGGTATTTTTGACATTTGCATCTGTGCACTGGAAGAACAGTTTGAGAATGATGAACTTCTTGCAAAAGCAACATTCATAAATACTAGGCTGGATGAGAACATAATACAAAGCATCTGATTTGTTTAATAGAAATACCTTACTGGATTTCTGTTTAATTCCTGGGTGCAGCTCAATGCTTGTCTCTTGGAGTCCTTTCTCTTTGTTTTCAAGAAGCTTCCTCTCATCACTGTTTTTTCTGAGATTGTGCCAGCAGATGAGTCTTGTTGGATGTTCAGCCAGCAAAATGAATCCAATAAGAATCCAAATTTATTTTATTAAAAAAGAAAGTTTATGTCTGTACTTCCTGTGGGTCTCAGGAATGTCAGCTATGGACTGTCTCTAACTTTCTTAGTACTGTTACATGGATAATCCAAGCATCAAAACTGCAGAGCCAGTCAGGCACTCCCATCTCTCCTTATATTTTTGTCCATTAAAAAGAAAAATCGAATTAAGCATCTTAAAAGCTATTTTTGATTTATTTTGGAGCAGTGTGGATTGTGGTTGAGTCCATTTCAATACCACCAGAAAGCCCTTCCCATCATATTCAGACTTTCTGTAAAACACTTACCTGCGTGTGTCACTGCAGTTTTAATGCAATGAAGCCTGGTTTTGAATTCAGCCCGTGACCTTTCCTAGTTATCCACTTTCTCTGTTGGAGAGCTGAGTTTTACATCGACAGCATCACCAGTGCACACACAAAAAAGTCAACATCTGATAGTTTTTTCACCTAGTTATGAGACTAAAACATAAGAGGAAAGCTTGGGGAATACCTATCATTTGATTCATTTTGGGGGGAATTTAATTAAATTCCAATTTTATACTCCAAGGTAATACAAAGTTAATTAGTAATACAGAATTCTCAGATCCTTGTGGAGGAGACTGTGTTCATGTGTATTGAATATTATTTTTTATGTGTCTGCATTGTTCTGTTCTAGCCCTATTAAAGATATTCATGATGTTCTGGAAGTGACAGTGTTTGATGAAGATGGAGATAAACCCCCTGATTTTCTTGGAAAAGTTGCCATCCCTTTGCTGTCTGTAAGTTACCACATATGTGATTCAAAAATTGATGGTTTTGCTGAGAACAGGATGCATTTCTTTTCCTTGTAGCACAAAGCAACACAGATTTAGAGATAAACAGGTTTTGTGATCTATACATGCCTTAGTTGGCAGTGTTTATAGTTCTCTTTAGTGTAACAAGCATTGTCAACCCATTTTAGTACAAATTTGGTTGATTGGGAAGAAAATTGCTTCATCAGTACTGTATGCCATGTAGGTCTGAAAACATAATTGAGTCGTTCTGTTGTTCTGTATGTTTCCACATCATCTTCTGAAGGTAACATTTTAAGCATGCCTTTGTTCCATCTTGCTTCTTTTTACTCCTTGAAAGTAATTGCACGTCACAGTAGGATTGACTAGAGATAGCTGTTGTTATTGGCACAGCTGAATAAAATTACCTAAAAGGGTGTTTTCCACTCCGTAGTGCTTTTAAAGACTGGTGGCTTTTGTTCTGTAAACAAATATGTGAGGAGGGAGTGCTACCATGGGAGTACAAAATCAAAACTGGAAACAAAGCGAGCTCAGGGGAAAGTGGTTGCTCTGGAGATTAAGGAGAGTTGGAGCTTTTTCAGAAATAGCCAAAAAAGGCCAAGCTAAAAAGAGTGGGACATGAAAAGGTCATTAAAAGGCTTTAATAGAGAAAAGGGGAGAATAGGGAAAAAATGGAGAATAAGGGAAAAGCAGCTTTGTGTTTGGTAAGACTGATTGAATTTTGAAACAAGGCTGGTAGTTACAGTGAGTAAACCAGATCAGGAGGATGTAAACATCTTCATGTATGTGTGCAGTGTCACAGAAGATTCTGGTAATTTCTACAGTAACATTTAGGAAGAACTTTCTATGCTGTGGCTTGTTAAATCAATTAGTAGATGAGGCTTGAAACATCATGGGACTCTTGTGTCATATTAGTCAAGTCATGTAAACAGGATTAACTGTAGGCGTGGGAGTTTCCATGAGTTTTGAGGCAGAGGTGCTTTGCAGTAAGTTCCCTGTGCTCAAGAGAGGATGTGACAGGTATTTACACAGTGGGCACTGCAGCAAGCACTGTACAAACGTTTGGGGTGATGATTTGTTGTGCAAACATCATGATGTAATTCTTGGGCTTGTCCTGTGCAGAGCCATGAGTTGGACTCAATGATCCTTGTGGGTCTCTTTCAACTCAGGATATTCTATGATGACATTTATGCTTGCAATGTATACCATGATTCCAGTGATACATACAGTGGTGAGATGCTTTCAGTAGGGCATGGTGTGATGCTGTGGGTAACAGCACTCTCAAATAGGCAGATGGTAGATCCTGATCCAAATTACAGAGTACAAAATTGCAGTATTGTTTTGAAACATCCTGGTGAAAGCATATTCACCACTGCAAAAGGGTTGGCATGCATCTTTCCGGGTTAAGGAAAGGGTTTGTCCTTGAGTTTTAGAGATGGACTGCTGCAGAAGAGGCAATGATGGATTAGTGGGGCTCTGTCTTAACAAAGACTGGAGAAACGGGAGTTTTTTAAAGGGCAAGCGAAGGTCTCAGCTGATCAAGGCAGGCCATACAGGCTGCACAGTCAGCATACTTTAGGTAAAGGACCAGTCAAGATCAGAGAGGGGAACTGCAAATATTTGGTGTTTCCAAATAAATAATGAACTGCCTACAAAACTCTTGAACTGGCATAGAGGATATGATCCCAACCTAAGGAATGCTTTATAGTGGTAAAGAAATAGCACAGTGTACTCCAGTTTTGTTATGATTTTGTCTAAATAAGTGTATTTCTTGTGTATGTGAATTAAAAGCAATGTGGCTTGTTCACAAAAGTGTGTTTGTTTCCATCCATTCTGTGCTCTTTCCAGTTCACACTGGAATTTAAAACAGGGGATCCCATGCAATTTAGAGATAAAAGAGCATAAGCAATAGGATCTGAGGAGTAAATACTGAGCTGTTGGTGCCCCACATCCCATTGTGTGTTTTCCAATGTTCTTCCCTCAGCGGCTCAGACTGCAAGTTCTTTTTGGGGATATTTTAACTTGTTCGTCTATTTTAGTGGCTTGATTTGTCAATGTATCCTATTTTAGAACAATATTAGAGTCAGTTGGGCATGGAGGATGATTTGATGTTTACAGGGAGGAAAAAACCTCTTAACATCTTTTATTCCATTTTTGATCACTTTGCTAATTTTTCCCCAAGTCCTCCTATCTCTGATGTTACTGGAAGAGAGTGGCTGGAGCAGCTGCTCTCCTGCAGATCCAGTGCTTGCCAAATGGCCTGCATGATCGGCAGCAGGCTGTGTGGGCTCACAGTGAGAAGATGTTAGATTTGGATTTTCTGTTGATTTTATAGGCATTTGTCAAGTATCCCTTAGGAAGCATGTAACAAGGCAGAGGAGGGGAGTGCATGTGTGTGGTAATGTCCAAACTATTCAGTGTAGGGTTTTTTTGTCCAAGGTTTGAGACAAAAAAATGAAATAAAAATTGTTTATGCTTTCCCTTGCCAACTGATCTTCTTCCTTCCCATCCAAACTTCTCTGCCTCCTATTTCAGTCAAATCTAGTGTAAATATACTTGTCTCTGCTTCTAATTAAAAACATTTTGCACCTATTAACTCGGTCTGCTCAGACAGAGAACTACAATTTTTCTAAGCTCTCTTTCTTTTCCCACTGAATTGGAAATTTTAGTGTATATTGTTGTTTTAGCCAGAAGTTTCAATCTATTCTTTGAACCATTTAGGTAAATATACTAAAAGAGAACAAAAGTTAAAGACTCAAGGAAGCCTCACAATGGTGGATTTAATTTCTCTAGGTAATCAGGCCTAATATTTGCCTGGTATTAAATTATCTTTTGAAAATAATTGTAGATTTGCCATTTTTTTTCTTATTAAAAATGCACAAGTTTGACTTGTGAGCTGTTAAGCATGTAAAGTAAGTTTACTTCAGAAATTGTTCACGGATGACTAGATTCTTAATGAAAAACTGCTTTGAATAAAGTATATATTGGAGAGATATGAAATGTTTAATTAATTTGAAAACAAATTTTGGGTTAAATGTGTTCAATAGTCCCACAGTGGCATTTTACAAACATGAGTACACCTTCTTCATCACACTAACACATGAATAACCTTACTGCACAAAAATTCGGAGATTGTGAAATTATTTATGCTTTCCATTCATCTCTGATTGTGACCTGGGCTTATTTCAGGCACCAAAAAAGAGTTTTAAGGTGCAAAATGATGAATAGAGCTGCACACTTCATGTTCTTCTGATAGATGTAATGAAGCAGTATGGATAAATACACATTTTGGTAGCAATACACTGAATTTGGAGATAGAGGGAGAGAAGTTATTTGCATTTTAGCTTTAGCTTTTCCATGTTGATCAACCTGTCTCAAACACAGCTCTGGTCAACCAGAATTTAAACTGGAAAAGACACAGATTAGTGCTACCAGGGTATTCAGCAAAATCTCCCTCTTTCCAATGGTGACCTATAGAGTCTGTCTTGCCTCACCCTTGGGCTGAAAGGGTATTGCTGTCTTGTAGCCTGGGAAGTGAAAGGAAGACCATGTACCCCACTGAACAGAGCAGGCTTTTGTGCTAAAAACTAAAGAAGAACGTGGGGGACAGAGAAGTAGGGCAAAAACTTTATTACTTCAAGAAAGAAGTTTGATAGGTTTAGAAGTTTTGTAGGTTCTGGGGGACTTGAACTAATTATCAAAAAAGTACTTTCTATATTCCTTTGTGTCCTGGATCTTAGAAAAAGCAACCATATGTCTCTTTGTGAGGGTCTGTCTTTTTTCTTCTGCTTCAAGAGACTCCTATCTCTAGAAGGCTGCAAGTTATTAGAGACATGGGAGCTTCAATGAATTTGAAAGCAGAGTATATCAAATAGCCTCATGTAGAAAGACCTCTGAGTGAAGACTTGTAGCACAGAGTGGAATTTTTTTTATCTGATGGATTATCAGCTCAGGGTAGTCGTCAGCTGCACCCTTTTTCAGCAAACAGGAAGAGGTCTATGAAATATTTTCAAGTGCCAAACAAGGTCAGTAGCCAATGATACGCTGAAAACAAATAGTGTGCCTTTTGGAAGCTTAATTGTTTAAAACATGACCTGGATTCAGAGAGCAGGCACCTGATGATTGCAGCTACTGAGCACTTGACCATAATTGCACAGTATTTTCCAGGAGAAAGTCTTAAGAGTTTAAGAAAAGTGAAATTGCTGGGTTTGTGCAATAGAGGCAGCTGTGAAGTGTCCTGTCTGTTTTGACTTTTATCCTGATTGTGAGCCAGAATTTTTGGAATGGGTAAAAATCCCCCAAACTTCTTCCAGAAAAAAAACTCCTTGTTTCTGAAATTAGATTCTCCCCTGATCATGCACTGCTTACTGAAATTATATGAACTGGACTGTTTTCTCAAGTACCACCTAGGATCCTTGTGCTTCCAGGATTTTCAGCTCCACCTCAGTCTGACTGGAAGCCCTCATGTGACTGCCTGCTTCCTTTCATCTGCTTCCTTTCCATCAGCTCCATATGTCTTTGGTCTTTGGGTAGCAATCCTCTGCCTCGAATCCCACATCTCCGGTCCACTTTGGATCCTACAGAAGGTTGTTTAAACTGGAGTGTTTGGGGCAGAGTTATGGGCTGAACAAACAGGCATTTTGTACAAAATTGATCCAATGTATATATGGCAAGACTGGGAAGAACCCAAAAACTCTATTCCTGTACAGGTAGATCAAATGTTTGGCTTGCTTTCATCTTTTCCTGGGGAAACATGTCCTTTGATAAGGGTAGGTGTGTGTCTATTACAAGACAGCTTTGTGTTATGCAGGGTGAATAGGATGACATTGTGCATCAGCAATGAGCTCAAGCAGGAATATCAGAGGTCCCAAAAGCTTTAGATGAATTACCCTTGGAGAGTAGCCATTACCCTTTCCACACGTCATGGGTGTTGATGTACAGAGGTTTAACCTAGCGTTCTTCTGTCAGGTCATCAATATATGACATTGAATCTGCATCAAAGCTGGATACAGAGTGAAGTTTTCTTAAAATCAATGTAAAAAAAAAAGCCACTAAACCATATTTCTTTGAGACAAGAGCAATGAAAAAACACACTTTGCTGCGTAAGGGTCCTGTCTGCTCCGTGTTTTGTGTCATATCAATCTTGGCTTTTGCTATTTCATTAAAATTCCCAAGCGGTCAGAAGGTTGTTGCTTAATAGATTTAGCATTGGCTGGCTACATCAATACTGTGTTTAGTCACATTTGTTTTACTGGGGACATCTGTGAGAAGAGTTTAGCAAATATATTCATTCATTTGAAAGGAACTCTCTGCACTTTGGACCTTGACTGTGTAGTGGTCTCGTGTACCTGAACATTTCCTTCAGTCAGAGGCAAAAAGAATTTTAGCTTTCCTTCCAACTGGTAATTTCCTTTGCTTGGTCCCATATGCAGAAGGGATATGATATAGAATATACCATTTGTTCTGTAAAAATACAGTTGGGGTTTTTTTGTCTTTTTGTGTTGACTCAAAAGAGGGAAATATCCCAAATATCAGAAATTTCCATGGAATGAAAATCCAGTATATTTTTCTGATGGTGACATTGCAAAATGCTGCATGTTGATGGGGTAGGCACTACTGTCTTCAGGTTAATCTCAGGGCTACGAGCAGTTCTGGTTGGTGGTTGAGCCCCCTAGTATGGTGTATGCTATTAAGAAGCTTTCAGAGAATGCAGGCATTAGTATTCAGTGAGGATATAAAGCATCATCAATAAAGGAATAATATTGATTATGTCTCTTTAAGGTGCTTACCTGCAGATATTTTCACATTTAATTTGAGCAATCCTTTCCTTCCCTTTTCCCATAAGTGAATGTTAACATTCTTAGGAAAGATGACCTGTTTTAGACACAGCTATCAGAAATCTTCATTGAGACAAATCCATGTGAGATCATCAGGTATGTAGCAAGAGGTGTTTGGCTGATAGAAGAAACCTGATCTTTTTGACACTGAGGTTCATCCTGAGACCCTGCTCACTTTTCCACAGCCGGAGGGAGAGTTTAGGCAGATTTTGTGGATAGCAGAGGCTAGGGAAAAGTACCCAGAGAGGAAAAAGAAATAGACCCAAAATGAAATTAATATGACTGTCTGTCTCTCGAGGTTGAGAGAGAAGCTGAACAGAATCTGAACTCTGGCCCAAGAACAGCATGCAATGAAAATGTGGAGTATTTAAAGCTATTTTGCATGTTTTCTTCTGGGCACAGTTGAGGCATGCCACTGATCTAATCTCCATGTAGTCATGGGTGTTAGAATTACCCTGTACCTTTTGTTGAACTGCACTCCCTTAGCACATTGCCAAAAATGTGAGAGAGTCTTTTGTTCAACTTCTTTTTCAGTTTTTTTTTCTTTTCATCCAAATGAAAATGCAATGGAGACAGGCCATTTCATAGGCTGTCATTCTTCCCTCTTGTTCTTTTTTTCCCCTCTGAAGAAGGTAAAGAACTGGGATATCTGTATGATTGTTTAGTCTTAGGCTCAGTTATAAATGCGTATCTTTTTCCAAACAATTCAAACACTTAGAATTAAATATGCCAAATGAAGCTGAGTGTAAAACTATTTGCACTGCTTTGCTTTCTGCCCCGTTCAGTTTTAGAATAGCAGGAACAATAATAATGATGCCATTAAAAAAGTTTCCCAAGAAATAAGCAACCACCATTTCCAAATACAGAGAGACATGTAAGTTATTTGTTGCTGATTTAAAACTTAGTGTATGAACACACCTGCAGGCACACCCAAAATGTTTGATTCAGCTCCAGCTCTTAAAATGAAGTCTTCCCAGAAGTCAGAAGATTTTTTTCGAGTGGAGAATACCATGGTACCAGACTGAGATATTCTGATACATTTCTTATAATTTTTCTATCAGTTTAGCAGTGTGTGACATTTTTTTCCTTGTGGGTTATGCTCTTGAAAGATGTAAGAAATATATCCCAGAGAATATAAAGTGAACTTCCCACTAGTTGTTGCTCCTAGTGTAACGTGATGAAATGCGATGAGAAATATGTGTAAATGAAATACATGGAAATTCAGCTCTCAAATTATTAACTTCAGAGGATCCAGAATTAAGACATAGTGATGCATTTTGGACATCTACATCTCTGCAACACACTGGGAACAAAGTGCATTCTATCCTGTTGCAGGAGAATCCATGAACCAAAGTTCAGGCTAAACCACCTGCTGGGGCATCCCTTTGGGCACAAACCTCAAGACAAATCCATCTGGCTTAGTGTCCCTACCATCAGTAAATCCAATTTTCACTTAATTTGGGAAATACAACAAAATCTTTAATTTGAAAACAAATTTTGTATTCTTTGAGTAACTTGTAAAATTAATTTTTGCCCTTGTTTGATGCCGGGGGAAGGGGGAGGAGGCAAACAATGGGTAAAATAGCAGAAATCTTTATGATGGGTTGACAAGGCTGTATGTGGCACTTGGTCTGAGGACCTTCTGATGCCAGTCCATTTGGCCCTAGAAGAGGGATTAGTCTTTTTTTTTT
>VXBA01004485.1:775316-846495 GCA_013399895.1 Serilophus lunatus | reverse complement strand
TTTTTTAGCTACAGGTCTGCAAAACAGATTTTTACCTGCCCCTTTTCTGGAAGCTGCAGCATCCTTTGCTGCCAGCTCCAACCCTGTGCATATTCTTGTGGTGAAAGAAGAGGTGCTTTGTGACTAGTTTAATCCATTGCCTGTTATTATTTGCTAGTATTAAATAAATGCCACATAGGTCTGCATAACAGGTAAAGTTTTGAAGGAGAAAATCAATAATAGCTGGAGTTTCTGGTCGTACTCCACCAAGGATGCAAAGTTGGCCCTTGTGAGAACCCTCTTCCCTTCTGACATTTAGCTAGAAAACCCATCTACCCTTTGATGAGCTGTTTTGGTGTAGAAAGGGTGGAGCAACAACGGGAAAGAAAGCGACCTTTTCCTTGTCTTATGGAATCACTTGGTTCCTATTATACCTTTTTTTTCCTTACTCGTTTCTACCATGGTTTATATGCGTGCCTCTTCTAAATGCCAAAGCAGCAATAGCTGTTTTAAATATGGTTGCAATTTCATGCCCCCAAATTTCCTCTGTTATCTTTAATCTTTGGTCATTACAGTCCCTCAATGTAGCTTTTTGGTAAGCTGCAGTTTTTTTATGTTACTGCTGTTTAGAATTAACTGGTCTGCTTCCTAAAAAGCCAAATGTTTAATCAATACATATCCTACTGTGTATAATAAATATATTTCTGCCATCACTTTTTGAAGCGACAGTGCTTTTGATTTGAGCCAAATAGTTTACAAAATGTTGAGGGAGGTTTTTTCGTTGGTTGGTTGGGGTTTTTTTAATAGATGCTTAATGAGAAAAGGCCAACCGGTGGATCAGAGCATAAAAATGGTATTGAAATTCAGGGGTGGGGTGGGGGGAAAAGTCTTTTGCATGAATTAGTTAATTTTGAACATTTGTTACATTAGCGTTTGCTCCACTTCATCTGATTCATTTCTTTGAATTGCGTTTGTTTGCTGGGTAATAATTTGACAATGTTGCAATAAACTAAGCATTAAGAAGTGGTTTCTTGTACTGGAGTGTGCAATAGGTAGGTAAAGTTGTTGTTTGTGGCTCTTTTCCTGAACTTTGGAAGAAAAATCCCATTTTAAACCTGTAATAACGAAGGCTGATTGCTTCCCATCAACTCACTGGCTTCCAGGGCAGAATTTTCAGACTGGTTATTGCGTGCACTGCTCTACTATAAAGTACAAGGTTTGTAAATTAAAGTTGGACCATAAGAGATTTAATCTGCAATTTTATAGGTCTCTAATCCAACAGTTGTTCTGTATTTCAGGCTCCAAGTATATTATCAGGATTTGGGGAAGGGTTGTTTTTTTTTTTTGTACTGGAGTTCTATTTGTTTATTTGTTTGCAGTGTCTTTAAATTATATTGTGAATTACAGCCAGGAAAATATTGATGGTTTTTCTTCTTGCCTCCAAAACTATAGATTAGAAATGGTAAACAAAGTTGTTACACACTGAAGAATAAAGACTTGGAACGTGCTTCGAAAGGAGTAATTTACTTGGAACTGGATGTCCTGTTTAATCCTGTAAGTTGAGGCGTTTTCTCTTTGCTTATCACTGGTGTAAGAAAAGTGCAAATTTGCAAGGACTAGGGTGGGAGGTGATGCTTTGAAAGCCAGGAGCCAAGCAGGAAAAGTCCTGACCCCGGTTGCATCTGGTGGTGGAGGGATGCTTGATGTTGTGGGTGAAGAAGTATTGGGCTATCAGAGCTGTGGCACCTCCAGGTGGATGGAAAAAAGCAGGTGCAGTTTAGGATTGACAAATAAGCCCAAGCTCCTTAGGAAGGAGGCGCTGATTGCTGTGGCCACAGCTTCAGTTGCAACAGCCAAGAAAGGATTTAATGTTCGCCTTATTATACATTACTTTTAACACCTACTTCTCCAAAAAGCTGACCCACGATGTTCTCTTCCTAGGGTGTTGACAGGAAAATTAATGAGGCATGGACACAGTGTGCTTAGTTTTTAGGTGGCTGAGTCAGTCCCAATCCTCTATGCCCTACAGCCTTTTTCCAAGTTTAACTCCTATTTATTAAGGCCATCGTGGACTGTGCCTCAGCTCTGTTCTTGCTGAAGTGAGTCCAGCCTTGCCCAATTTAACTTGTCTGCATCTTCCTTAGCATAGAATCATAGAATAGTTTGGATTCAAAGGGACCTTAAAGCCCAGCTCATTCCAACCACCCTGTCACAGGCCAGGGACACCTTCCAGCAGACCAGGTTGCTTTGAACCCTGTCCATCTGAATGTTTCCAGGGGTGGGGCATCCACCACATCTCTGGGCAACCTGTGCCAGTGCCTCACCATCCTCATTGTAGAAAATACGTATAAAAAGCAACTCCTAAGTGACACAGAGGCTGAAAAGATGAGAGAGACTGAAAGTCCTAATCTTCCTGAACAGCACTGGTGATGTGAAGCTAAAATAATACATTTAAAACTACATGATGTTATTTTTTTATTTTTTTTTTAGATAAAAGCAAGTATTAGAACATTCAAGCCTCGAGAAAAGCGCTTTACGCAGGAGAACCGCAAATTTTCTAAAAAGGTGAAAATTGTGTCTGGGCTAAGCTTTTGGCATCTCTTGGAAAGATTTGAATTGCTGTAGCACAGTTGCAGGAACAAAACCTACTTAAGCATAAAATGCTGAACACATGTAAATTCAGTGTATTTCTGTATAAAAAGGTTTGTTTGTGTTAACATGAAATTGCTTTCTGATCTAGCTTGCATCAGTAGTTCTGCTTCGTGCTTCGGAGTGGGGAAAATGATAGCTGTGGATTTTGCACAGTTCGCAGCACTTAAAGCTCAATGAGAGCCTTATTCCTTTCTTTGGGAAGGAAGAGACCAGGGCTGAGTTCCTTGTGTAAAGAGCCCATAGGATTTTAGAACAATGACCATTATTCTTTTTAAAATAAAGGTGTCATGTAATGAGTCTAAAAAGTCTTATTTTTCTAAAAATTCATATGTTTCTATGGACTAGTCCAAAACATGTAGAAAAGAGCTTTAGACTACATCCTCTGGTCCTTTTCCTGAGACATTGGTGTATTTTGAGAACCGAATGAGGATAAAGGTGGGTTTGCATAGCTGTTTTATTTAGTTTTGGCATCAAGACATGCCTTTTTTCTCTTTTTCTTTTAAGAGATGAGGAAAATCTGGAAGGTTTGGATGTAATGAGAAAGCAGACAGGAGCTGGCGAATATATCTAAAGTAGAGGCTTTATTTGTAATATATGCCCTGGCGTGCATTTGTAGCCTAAATTATCCCTGTTTCTGAAGCAATAGTAGGATATTAGTGTGTTTGATTAAACTCCTCTTCTCCTCCCCTCCTCCCACTCAATATTTATCAGATCTTATCAAGAAATGTAGATCGTGTGAAAAAAATCACCATGGCAATATGGAATACAATACAATTCCTTTGGAGCTGCTTTCTCTGGGAGTCCACGGTAAAGAGCCTGATAGCATTTGTGGTAAGTGGATTTCTTCTTTTATTGCATGAGGCTAAGTGATATAAGATGTCGAGTGTTACCCTGCCTTCCTCTCCACCTGCATAAAGCCCTTTAGCCTTTGCTGTTATTAGTATTTTAGCTATGTAGCTGCAGGGCTGTGGTTTCAAGGCAGCTTGGGCCACACTGGGCCTGATGGGGTTGGAAATCAGACCTTCAGGAATAGCCTTTATTCGCTTGGAGTAGAGGTACCCACCACCTGCACTGAGGATGCTCATATCCATAGTGGGTGATGCCATCATGCAAAGGCTGTGACTATATGGTTACTCTGGAATTTTTAATTGTTTTTAATTTAAAACATGACAACTGTGTGGTAGGAAAGGAAGGAGGTGGTGGCCAAGGGGATGGTGGAGATGCCTTGAACCTGGGTGACTCAGTGAGCTCATGGGTGTTGTCTCTTCCATCTTCCATTGCAATGAGGCAGCACTTCACTGCAGGTTGTCAATTCCTGCTTTGCCTGTGTGGACATTGCCTGTTGCAAATTTATTCTTTTGACTGTAATATTACTGTAATATTACAGTATAAAAGGGAAAGGGAAAGGCTGGTCAGTGAGTTCTGCTGCACTGTGCAAACAAAAAGCCAAGTTCTCACCTGCCTGTCCTGCTTTTCAACTCTCTCCTTTTTCCTCTTGGTAGTAAACACCCCATTTGCAGTTTTCTCATAATCCACTCAAGCACAAAAAGGTTTTGCCTGCTCTTTATTCTGCGGTGTGACATTTTTTTCATGCTTGAAATGTTTGGCATGCCATTAAAGGTTGCAAAATTGTTTTGTGGTGGTCTAGCATGCAGAAAGTTTTTGAGCTGGGTGTTTATTAAGCAATGTAACAGACACATCTCCAAGATTTTCTCCCGCTTTTACTGTCTGCGAATTGTAAGGTGTTTCAAGGCTTTTTTAAGGAAAACACTTCAGTGTATTTGCCAGAGATGAGTAAAGTAGACTATTTCTGATTGAAAGAAGCTCCAGAGCAAAGGCAGGAGCTGTCTTCACCCTGTAGGTCAGAGGGATGGCTGACATGTACAAATGGGTAGGATGAGCAGGTCTTTTCTGTCATTTTTCGTCTTCCTGTTGCTCAAAGTACATTTAGATCATATTATATATATTATATCTAGTTAACGGCTTGAGAACTGGTGGGAGGCAGTGTAGTTGGTGCCTCACTGAAATCTGTTTGGCTGTGCAAGAGAATTCTGTAATTGTGCCCAAGGGAATTGGATGGTCATGCATGCTGGGGCTGGAAAGGGAGGGTCCTATGTAAAATCCAGTGTTGCTGTCCTACCATCACTGTACAGAAAGAACATAAGCACATATTTAAAAGATTTGCTCTTAAGAGATTTTGCACTAAAATACTTGAGAAGTTACAGATATGAAGTTCAGTTTTTCAGACGTTAGAAAAATTTGGAAAGGGTGCAGAGGCAGAAAAATAAGAAAGTGAAAAGTGAGTCTACAGAAAAAGGAATTTATTCCTAGTGAAAAAGAGGATAAGCAGGTTACAAGTTGCATACTGTTAATGTCTTTGCTGGATGCCACAATACTCCTGGTTTCCTGAAAGAAAACGGATAATGGGAAAGGAATAAAAATACTCAACTCTAAGAATAATTACCACAGGCTTCTTCTACAACCCAAAATTTAAGTCTATCTGATTTTTCTCACATGGAGATAATTCAGCTCTGGCACTTAAAATGAAATGCTAATTATATATCTCTCTCACTATTTCTGGCGTGAGCGTTCATAGTATTGAAAATACGCACACAGCGTGGTAGGTGCACATCTCTCCCTTCCCCAGTCTCTATGGAAAACACACTTGACATGTTGGTTGAAAGATGAGGGGAGCAAGATTCATAAAGCTTCTCACTTATTTTTTTAGCTGGGTTCATGAAACCCTCACTGGTAGCTTCAATTCCAGCCAGGCCCTAAAACCATAAAATGCCTTTTTAAAAAAACTTTTTCCTTACAGATGTTGTCCTTTGGGCCACTGGCAATAACTGTTTTGATCATATTCTATATTTGCACATACCTTCTCTGGGATAATCCCAGATATTGATTGGGTGGTCCTTGAAAACCTCTCTCCCCTCTTGTATTACTCTTGCTTTCCCTATACAGGTACCCCATGCACTTGCATCCAAGGACAAATAAAGGCAGGGAGGTGGAGGAAGACAAGCAGAGAGTATAATCATGGAAGCCCTGTCTTTTAGGCAATCAGACAAAAAACACTGCCAAGACAGAAGAAAATATTTGTGAGCTCATCAGAGGATGGCAATGGCAGAGGACACAGTATCTTACACCTTCCTGTTTTAGTCTTCATTACAGTTCTCCTCCCTCCCCATTAGTGTGACAGCTCCTGTGTGTGACAAGGACATCAGCTGCTCTTCCTGGGTATGCAAGAGAAAAAGAGGGACAGAAAAAGGGAGGAAATGGAGGGCAGCACAGGCAGGACACAAGTGAATGAGAAAAACACTGTCACCGTGTTTTGCCATTTATAAGATACATCATCCTAAGCTAAATTTCTTTATTAGGCTGTAATAGTGAGAGGAGACAATCCAAGAACTTGTGAGTAGATAAATTTTTTTGTGCTATGAAAATGAAATCACGTTATCCATCAGCGTTCTGTGCTTTAATATGACTATTTTTCATCTGAGTTAATTGTAAAGGCAGAGAGGACACAGATTGGTTCTGCTCAGACACATATAAACCAGAATTTTTTCAAGTTTAGAGGTTTTGGAAAGAGTGTTGAAAGGGAGGTGAGATGAAAAGCAAAATTTCACTTCTGGTAATGTTTGCCCTATGCACGAAGGATTTGGTGCAAATTGTGGTACACGAATTCAAGACAAAACATCCTGTGTCAGAGGAAAGAGTTACACAGGTTTTCTGAGTTCTTCAAAGTGTAGCTCTCACCATTGATCTTCTATGAAAAATGGACACACGTGGTTGTGTATGCCTTAGAATATCAGGAATATTCCCACATGTGAAAAATGTTGCCTGTAATGTTAATGGTGTTTATATACCAAGAGATAACTTTCAACACTTCTTGTTCTTCTCAGTTCAGGATTTGGGGGGATTTGTAGATTAAGACCAAAAAGACCTCTAAGCATTCTGTTCTGTTTTATTTTGGTACAGTTTTCTCTGTCTTCAATGCAATACATTATGTTTCCATTGAAACACACCTCTCAAGAAGGTGGTTATTTTGAAGATACCCAGAGCTGTAGTCCAGTACATCCCTGTGTGGTCCTTCTTGTACGTCTGACACACCTCATATCCAACCTTGGACAATTTTGTACCAGTTTCCAATGCAAATGTTGTAGTTTTAGCCTGGTCCTCATTCATACTTCCTTATCACACTTGACGTCTTGAGACGTCACTTCCACGCAGCTTTACCGGTGTCCAAAAAGCCAGAGCTGCATGTTGAAATGTGTCTAAGGGAATGTTTGCTCACAAGTCATCTCATATATCTGTGTGACTATAAACTGTTTGTTTTTCCCACTCTCACACACAAAAACTTATGTTCTTACCTTTCTGATGCACATTTAAACCAAATTTTTGAACTTTCCCTTCTACATGCAAACACCCTCTGTCTGCTCTCCTCCCCCTTCTTTACTGATTGTGGAAGTAGTCTGTATTAACCAAATCATTCTTACTGTACTTCTATAGTTTAAAAATATTTTAAAAGTTAATTTTAGACACAGAATGACTTTCTGTGAGGAATTATGCATCATTGCACATTGTGCTTGTGATTTTATACAACATAATTACACCTTCTATTGACAGTTTTCTCTGCATTAATGGTAATTATGCCATTTAATGAAATTGCAGTAATTGCATTAAAAAATATAATCTGGTGTGAATTAAAAAGATATATTGACTGGAATTTTTACAATCATATATTTTTTTTAAAGTTTGCGTGATAGTTGGAAGAGACATTGACAGGATCAGGCAAACGATGGAAAACCAGCCACCAGAGCACCTCTGGTGTGACTGGCAGTGCTCACTGCTGAATTCCTTCAGGGTCCCTGCACACTCACCCATGCCAGAATATTTCATTTTTACTGGCAGCATTTCCCACTGTATCAGGTTCAGACTTCTTGCTAATCAAGGCTGCTGCCAGGGTGGGTACAGGTGGGAGCTATTTTTCCAGCTCAGCCCTCGCTGGCAGCCTGGGCCAGCCAGACAAGGAATGCAGCAGGCACAAGCAGTATTTATTTATTTAGCAGTGACAGTGCAGTGTGTCTGCTAATTATTTTATGATGGCTTAGTATTGGGAGGAAGGGAAGGAATATGTGATGATGCAGCATAATATGTTGGAAATGCGGAGTTTCGGGTCAAATTCACTGCAGTTATTTAATGTTGGACAGCTGGGAAAATGACAGGTGTAGGTCCATTCTGGAGCACTTTGGGCTTCCCAAAGAGCCAGCTGATGCAACAGTAGGGAAGCTCTGGGGGTTGTGGATGCAGCAGGAAACTCAAGCTTTTGTGCTCCTTGCTGCAGAAGTGAGATTTTGGCACTCTTCTCCACTGACATCTCCAAAGCTTTTTCAATCCAGAGAGAGCTCGAGGATGCCCTGTTTTTTGACACTGGCCCCTCAGGCTGTGGGAACTTGGAAGTCTGGAAAGTCACAGGGCAGGCTGAGTGAGATTGCAGGTATGTTCGGGACTGTGCCAGTTTGCTTCAGGCCTCATCTGGTGTAATAGCAGATAGGTCAGACTCTGCAGGCCAGGAACTTCTGGGTGCCTCTGCTGAGTGTGCCATTGAAAATGCTGCCACTTCAGCTTGTGATGTGGGAGCTGGATTTGTGCCCAGCTAAACTCATCTCATAGGGAAGACAATAATTGTCTTATTAGATGGGAACAAGTTTTGATCCTTGTCGAGCTGGCCTATATTTATAGTGATGAACTATGGGCAAAAGGCCATTAGTTTGTTGACAGTGTCCTCTAAAATTGTTAATTGCCTATCAATGAAGGAAATGTTCTTTTTCTCTCAGAAAAGAGTGTTTGTTAGTTCAAAATCTAAGCCTTTGGGAGTTTACTTGGGGTAAATCTTTCATTCTGCATATGTACAAGTATCTCCTGCATGTTATGGTTTGACTTTCCTAAGCAAAGCACAAAATGTTCCAGCCCTGTTTGTACTGAGCATAATTCAACCCTGGACATGACAACAATATACGGGCAAAACATCCAATTTAACTCCTGCATTGTTTTGAAACACAGTGATTTATTTTATTTTTCCCTTGATGGGAGGGGAGTTATAGATCAATAAGGGGGAATTCTTGGGATGAAAGTTTCACAGGGAACATGAGAAATCTATGGAGAAGAGAGATAAATAGCAGCTATGAAATCCAAACATCTGAAGATAGAGACTGTCACCAAACATCTCTTGGACCTCTGGCAAACCCAGAAGA
The DNA here is from genome assembly GCA_013399895.1 of Serilophus lunatus. Taxonomy (NCBI): domain Eukaryota; kingdom Metazoa; phylum Chordata; class Aves; order Passeriformes; family Eurylaimidae; genus Serilophus; species Serilophus lunatus. Next base: position 837,610 of record VXBA01004485.1, on the reverse strand, counting down.
GAATAGGGATTAAACTGAACTGAGACTTTTGGTTTACCAGGGGATGATAATAATTCATGCTTCTATAGGGTGGGGATGATAATAATTCATGCTTCTATAGGGTAGGGATGGAAGATGTGCTCTTGCATGATCTTCCCTAAATTTTTTCGTATTTTCCCCATGGATTGCCTGCTAATTTTGAGCAAGCAGTTCCTTGGTACAAAGCACAAACCACCCTGCCATGACTACATGTGTAACTGATGAGAAGGGTATAGTCTTTCTTTCTCCTTATTTTTTTTTCTCATCCTTGTAGCTGAAGACGAAATATAAAACATTTTTCCCAAACTGTTTGGGAACAGCATTAAAGTAATGGTAGATTAAAATGTCTCCACATTTAAAAGCTAAATAAAATGAATAGATGTAATCCTAAAGAGCGAAGAATGAGTATTCTTCAAACACTGAATAGGGAACTTGGAAAAACAAGAAACTTTTAAAAAAAGAAGAAAAAATATTAATACAAAAGAGATGGTCTTTACATCCGCTTTACTGTAGAGCTCTTGCTGAGGGCTGTTCTCAGCCCATTTGCAGCTTGTTTTGCTACAGTTTTAAAAGAGCAGTCGGCAAAGGGACGAAGACAGTTTCTATTTAAATAGGGGAGCTGTAAAATAACACTCTGGTACAAAAATTTGTTCTTATTAAGGCTAGAGCTGGTGCTGGAGGAGCAGCAAAAGGCAGGTTTCAGGCATCTGACCTAGTAAGTAATTCTTCAGAGACCCTAACATTTCCTTCCCTCTTTCCCTCTGCAAATCCCTGGCAAAGGCACATCTTTAAAATTACTGTCTCGAACTCCAGTGAAAAGGCTGGATTTGGAGGTATGTTTTTATTTCAAGCTATTATATCCCAGTAAAAGCATTTTCTTAATGATGGAGGAAACATTTACATCCTGCTTCCTCCACACTGCTCATGGCAGTGCCTGTGAAAATGCACCGTCTCTGCAGGCAAAGCTGTCAGGAGCACGTTACCTGACACAAGTGGCTGCTCAGATGAGAAACAGGCTTCTCTAGACAATTAAAGGAGATGGCTTTACCCGTTTTCCACCTATTTTTACATTTCCAGTATTATTCTTCTGTGGTTGAGAGGAATACAATTTAAGCTTGAGATCCCAGACTTTGCTTTGCTGCAGCAGTTAAAATTCCTGGAATAGCAACAGTGATATTGATGATGCCGAGAGACGCACAGCAAAGTAAACACATGTTATTTCCAGCTCTTTCAAAAATGCAAGAACAAACAAGGACAAAGTTAATAGGGAAATAACCACTTAGAAGCTTGACAACAGGATAAACATGATTTAAAAAGCAAAGTTTGAAGCTTTGGAGTCAGGGTGAGATGGAGCTGAGCAGAGATTAGTACAAATATCCCCTTTAACTTTGAAAAAGACGGATGGCCTTATGTTTCCAGCTCAGGAGTTTTGGGGATTTGATTTTTACCAGTGAGATGTTCCAAAATAAAAATAAAAGCAAAACTATGTTTTGCATCCAAGGAGTCATACTCGTTTCCTCTGGGTGTTCTTAACAAGGCATTTACCCGATATAGCAATTCCCTTGATTTTGGGATTGGGGATTTTCCTCTTAAATTAAGTCTATGCTATGCTGATATTTTTGAGCAGTAGTCGTGCTTCCTCTGCCGTGTACTCAAAACTTGAATGCATCACGTAAGAATGATGCCCCCAGCCCTGGTAATGGGAGAGACCTAAACCACTGCCTCTCACTCTTTAATTGCATTATGTTTTTTAACTGATGATAAAGCCTTTTAATACCGTGGCTATGTGTGTAAAACTCTACAGTCTGAGTATTCAGGTAAAAGAACAGTCCTGTCAGGATAAGCCTCTGTACAGCTGGTCAGCAGGAATGTGTATGCAGGCATCCAGTTGAGAATTCAGGCATTGAGAAAGAAATTCACCTTTGATACAGTAAATTAATTTATCCCTGGAAGGTGTCTACATTAAGATACACATATATATTTAGCTATCTGTCAGTCTCCAGAACCAGAGTGGAAATACAGTGTTCATCTCTTTGGCTATTTAATGACAGCCCACAAAGCCAAGATCAAATGTGGAAACACTTTATCTAATAATAATATTAAAAAAAAAATTGAAAAAGGGCTCTTTCTTGCTAAAACCTGAACTAACTGCATCCACAAATGCTTTTGCCTGCTTTTGTGCTCAAGTTGTGACCTGTTGGAGAACTCTGCTCAGTGCTTGCATTTCCAGCTAATTTGATATTGCCTTTTTTTTAATTTTTTTTTTTCTCGTTGGTGGTTGAAGCTTTGTCATTTGTTTCAAAGCTGTCATTTTTATTAGTCTCCCTGGCTGATCTTTTTGGGCTCTCGTCAGGTGGTGTATGTTCTCCATTGTCTGCCTGGTCTTGGCAAGCTGTAGGTCCTTTTATTGCCATATGACGTGGGCGTGCTTGCAGCAGTAGCCTGTAATTATACCCACCACAGGTGACAGTTACAAGAGAGCTTTGGTAATAATTTTAGCTGCCTGATCTGATGTTTATGAAGAGCAAACCCTCTTTGTGGTCTGGCTGGTGTTTGCTATATTGTTTTGTACCCTAGCTGTTTGATTTGTGAAGCCCTTTATTTAATTTTTTTTAATTTTTTTTTTTAATTTTTCCTTAGTATATAATGCCTTGTGTCTTTTCAAGTTCTGAAGTTTTGTAGAAGATTATCGTTGATCTATTATTGCTATTTCATACATTTTCTGTTTATTTTTGCATGCACTGTATTTATTTTGCTTTGTTCAGCACAGTAAAATAATACCCTTGCCTGTTGCTGGTTTTATTTGTATATTTAACATTGCTGAACTCCTGTATGTAACCTCTCATTAGCAGGTACACTGTGTTCTAACTAGGAAAGTAATCACAAATTAGCATTTAATTTTTTTTTTTTTTTAATTTTGACTGCTATTTAGCTGTTTTATAAAAGGTGAGATTCTCTATCCATGAAGTCAGCACTGGATCCTTTACTCCTGAAGGAATTGCAAAACTGGTGAATTTAGCTCATGATTCTTACTGTTACCTTACAAACCTCCATCCTGATTTTAGGAATTTGCCACACAAAAACATGGACAAGGCTGACATGCCCACACCCTGAAATCTGGCTTTTCTTTGATTTTATTTCTTTTTGCAGTTTTAATTCTTTAGCTGAACTTCAGATTAAAACTCTTGAGCATCTTCTGAATTTTTGATCCTTATCAGAAGATTCTGATTTATAAGTCTTATCAAATGAATAGCAGGTTGAAAATCAAGACATATTTATTTGTAACTATTTGCTGTGCTACCTGATCCTAAAGAGGTGATATCCCATATCAGGATCCTGTAATTTTCATTTTTCCAATTTGCCTGTTGCCTTTCCTATGAAAATTCACTTTATTCATACATTAAAAATTTCATAAAGATGAAATTTGTATTCCAAGTTGAATGAATATTGTATCTGCATGAGACTCATTAGACAGACATGTGAGATGATACTTACCCAACACTATGGGAAACAGCAGAATTTGAGAAGCTTATTTGTAAAATTCCCAAAGTTTGGCATACATTTTGACTGTGCAAGCTGTATAGCAAGGGGCATGTTGCTCGGCCCAAACAAATGAATAAAAAAGGCTGGGAACCTATGGTATGTATTATGAAAATGGTATACATCAGGATGTGAAAATGTCATTAAAATGAAAGATTCTTTTACATAGTGTGCTCTTTTTTCCTGCCGGAGCCACAGGTGTATTGATTTTCTTTCAGTCAGCATCTGTTTGTGTTTGTCTTATTATTCACATTACTTTGACCTGGCACCTCTTAGAAAGAACTTTAAAACACTCAGTTTTCCAGGAAAATTGTAGACATGGACTATTATTTCCCATGTCACGGGTGGAGCAACCATACCAGTATTTGGTTATCTTCTTTTTATTTTTTTAACTTTAACAGGCAGAAGATTTATTTTTAACGTGGATATAAACTTAGAGCAACACTGCATTCCCTTGAAATGTAGAGGAAGTTTTTATTCTTCCAAAATAAGAGTCTAGACATGTCTATAGGTGGTTTAAATCACTGTAACCCCATTAACTCCAGCAAACTGCTGTTGTTTAACATCAGTTAAAGATCTCCGTTCTCATTTTGGAGCAAATCCTGTGTGAATAGGAGTAGCAGCTTTTCTGAAGGGAAGAGAAGCCTGTAGATGGCGGTGGACCCTCAGGAATGAACCAGCTCTGGCATTCAGGCTTTTGTCAGATTTTTCTGGCAGGTTTTCTTTCTTTTGCTTGAACTATTTTATTTTTAATTTAATTCGCCCTTTCTCTCAGCGCTAATCTAACAGTAGTTGCAGAAATCATGACAACTGGAAGAAATTTCCTATTTGAAGGTAATGCAACATTTTGGTTTTATGATGGAGACAGATGCATCTTGAGGGATTCTCTTAAGCCATTCTGCTTTCTGGGCTTTTTTTGCCTTTTAAAAAAAAAAAATGAAAAAAGGAAGAGTTGGATCCTTTACAAGTTCTGAAATAAAAGGGGATTAGTATAGAAGCTACAGAGCAAATAAATTTTTTAAAAAGCCTGTTCTCATTTACTTTTCTTCGTCAGCCACTAAGATGTGTTTTAACTTAGAGGTTAATCTTAAGTAACCAGAAAGTTCTTGGGTTGTTTGAGGATGACAGTAATAATAGAGATACCTTAAATCAGGGTATGTCCCTTCAATTATCTCTTTTTATTATTATTCAATGGGAAATAAAGATGGAGCAATAGGATGACTGTAAAATCCCAGAAATCTGATTTAAAAATAAATCTGTACTATCGATTGTGAATAAATTTAACTGCTACCACAGTAAAGGGTTACACTCCCAAAAGCATCAGTAGAGTTCTGATTTCACGAAATTGTGGAGGAAGCAAATTAAATCTTGTATTCTTAAATGTGATATCGACACTGTAGTCAAGCTTAGCTGGTTTCTTTTGGTGGTTTTTCTATTTTTTCTTCCCCTAACGGTAGTACTGTTATTTTGAGAAGTGTTAATAAATATGTAAAACATGTAGTGTATTGTACCAGTCTAATATACTGATTTATTTTAGCCTTACCATTATCCACATAAAGCCAGCATGTTTACTGAGAGATGAGTGTCATAGGTGAGCAAAAGTCTTCACTAGAACAGCCTTTATCTACTCTGTTAGCTCAGGTTCAGAACTTTAGTTGCTTTTTGGAAGAAGTCGCTGTCTTCTGTACTTCCTTCAGCTTTCATCTTTTAATGGAAGAGCAACACAGCTCTGTATCAAAGCCAATTGTCAGCTTTCATTAGATGCTTTCTATTGTTTGTTCAGATTAGAAATAACTGCATTACACTTTGACTTTGAAGGCTTGTTTGTTTTTAAATATACTGGGTATATGTGACCTTTTTGTCATTTGTGATGCACTTGGCTTGACAAATTTGAGATACCCATTTAAACAGCAGCCAAACCTATTTGTAACACAGGTACTTCAAAAAAGACACTTTTTGCAGGTCTAGAAAAATAAAAAAAATTCTGCTGCTCAGAAAGAGGATTAATAGATTCATATTAAGTATTTTTAGCTAGTACTGTACCTCAAATGTGTTGTATTGGGGGGTGCTCACTGAGACTGCAGCTCCCACTATTTAGCAGTGGGTGAAAATCCAGTCAGTTGGTTTTATCACCCCATTACATATTGGCCATATTAGATGTGGCCTCTGTCAGAACATGATGGCAAGAAAGTCTAATTCCATTAAAAAATTGCACTAAGCAAATTTTCTTAAAATGTTTAGTATATTAAATGGGAAATGCATAATTGATATAGTGATATTAGTTTTTTTTTTTTAACTGAACATGCCCATCAGGAATTAGATGATGACTTGTTCTTGCAGTTAAGAAAACTTCCCCAGATACATCCATGTACACATTTGGGAAAATTATTTGCAATGATATATTTCAATTTCCTTAATAAACTAGACCTGTCTTCCTAATTCCCTTTCCCTTAAGTCCCTCCGCAGGGGTTAAGAAATGAAGTATTTTGAAATTATTACCAGATAACTGTTTCTATGAATAAAAAACTAATCTAAGCTTTTTTTTTTTTTTAAAAAAAATAGATTTATAGTTCAAAGCTGGGAAATAAACAGTGGCAGTAGAAAGGAAATATGAGATTAATAAAAATGAAGACGTTTTGCAGAGCTACTCTGGATTGTTTAATTTTTTTTTTTATTTTTTTTTCCTCTTCTGGGAAGTAGTACTTCTGCAGCAGCCTGCATTGCAATGAAAGCAGTTCCTGCTTTCTGTTTTAAAAGTTGTATGAATACTAGCAGAGGCAGTGGCCCTTTAGTGCCCAGTGAATCCTGTCCTACACGCTGATACCTATAGCAACACACACGGAGTGAGGATGAGATCAAATGCTCTGGTTAAAAAGCCTTAGGGAAGCATTATGTGTCTGAGGTCTGATCTATTGTCTGGGAGGTCGGAGAGTGTTAATGCACTCTGCGAAGATTAGACTCCCTCTCTAATTGCTCCAACACTTCCTTAAAGGATTTAAACAGTCAGGAAAGGTGATGCTCCTTGTCAATTTTTGTCTTTTGACAGCTGTTGAAGTTTATCTGTCTTTCCACAGAGACCACTAGATCATGCAAACCAAGCAGTGGCAAAAGCACAGACCCTGAATTAGGACTGAGAGCAACGGATGCCACTATTTACAACTTCATTATTTCAGCTTTTAACTACTTTAGGAGCTGGGGCCGGGGTTCCTCCTCTATGCTGTGCCATTTTTCGTGCTGGGAGCTCCTGAAGTCGCAGAAGTTGAACTCTTGAATTTGATAAAAAGTCACCCTTTTCATTCTGAAGTGTGTCATATTATGGTCTCCATCTCTGCTGATGGATCTCCAGCACATCTCTGTGGTACCAAGTCAGCCCTGGCACAGCCATTGCCTGTTAATCCAAGTGCAGAGCTAAGCTGCTGTGAGGAACTCTGCTATTTACTACCAAATTTTCCTCTCCCTCACAAAGTCTGATGAGAATTTGAATTCTTTTAGATCATAAAGCCTGAAACAAGTATAAAAAATTTACTAAGAAATCTGGTAAAGCTCATGCTGGAAAGTTTTTTTTGCTGCTGGACCAGTGTCCACACTTAAGTACCTGACCCCTGTCACTGATTTTATGAAGCAGAAATAGAAATTTGTCCAATGGATGAAAACCATTTAAAAGAACCAGTTTATTATTTTGCAGCCTAGATATTTGAAATGGCTTACATTTGCAAAAGATGCTGCTTTTGCTTGGGAAGTACCTTAAGAGCAAGGGATAGAAAAAGGTGAATGTTACTGAGAAAGGAGGAACATGGCTGCACCCCAGGAGAATTGGGGAGATTTTATATTTCTACAACAAGGCCATGGTATCCTCATGTTTACTGTAGGGCAATGTTCTTTTAACAAGAGTGGAATTTGACCCATCTTTTAAAAAATGTCCGTTCCTCTTTCACAGACAGATGTGAGTGTGTCCTGTTTCACTGCAGCTCACACGACATGACAGGTCCTGTAGACCAGAGAGCCATCTCGGAGTTATTGTTTCTGGTGGATCAGAAGCTTTTCAATTTGATAGTGTCTGTCTTTTTGCTAGTCTTGCAGCATCTAAATGTGTTGGTGTATCTAATCCATTTCACACATAAATGTATAAATATGGCCTATATAAATATACATATATTTAATGCCTCTTCTCTAGACTCTGAGCAGATGACTAATACAGCTGTTCAAAGGAGAAAAGGATTTTTTCTTTTTTTTTTTTTTTTAAGCCCTCTTGGCTCTGAATCGGAAATTGAGGAGCAGAATTCATCAAGTGTATTCTGATCATTCTCACATGGGTAGTTCCTCCTTCCTTTCCTGCATAGCATGTTCCTTTGCACTGTTGCTATATTACATGAAATGTTTCATCTGTATATAAAAATTAAAAATTCAAACAAAAATCTGGCCCACATGAAGAACAGGCCCTTTGGGCATATGGTTCATTATGCATATTCGTTTAATTACTAAAACACTTGGGATGTCTCTACTGCCCTTGCTTTCAACTTGTAAAGTTGGATCTGTTCTGCAGCACAGAATATGTTGAACAGGCATGTGTCATAAAGGACTTCAGTTTTCTCCTACTTCAAACTCTATATAATGTTCTTGGCTGGATCGTTAGAATTTACTGATTATTAGTTCAATCCATTGCATCTAAACAGCATTTTAGGATCTCTTTTCTTGTAACACCTTCTCTAACCCAAAAAGGCAAGTTTTACAGTGGTTCAGGGTTGTGTTTAGTATCAAAGTAACGTGAGACTCGGGATTTAGATTTCAGGCACATTCCCACAAAGCACCTAAAGCTGCATGTTGAAGCTGTATAACTTTTATTAGCTAGGAAGGGATTGCTGTGATAGTGTGACTTTAATTGATTTTCAGGGCAAACAGGTGGTGATGGTTTAGGCATCCCCCAGTCTCCTGCCATTCCTAATTTGGAGTTGCACATATAATAGCTTTATTAAAATAAACAATCTTCTGGCTTTAGTTTTACCTGAACAGATGCCTGAAATTGTGGGAGTCTTGCAACCTTTTTTTAGATTATTCTGTATTTTGGAAAGCAAGACACTATAGGTCTGCTAGTGGAAAATCTCTATTACATAGTCATGCAGTCAATGTATTGGATTTTTTTTTTTTTTGGTGACACTCTTTCTAGATTATTATGGTAATATATCCAGGGTGTAATTACTGGTGAGTCTCACAGTCATCTTTGTGCATTTATTCTTTAATGCAGCAATTTTGTCACAGTGCAGATGATGAACCTGCTAAAATTGTTTAAGTGTTGTGTAATCCCTCTCACTGTTGCTGGTGTCCTCTGTGTGTGTCAGGTGTGGGGAGGACTGGGCTTCATTTATGAATGGTAGTTCTTCGTTGTGAGAAAGGGATCTCAGGTGGATGAAGAGACCTTCTGGCTCTGCCATTGGGGCTGTGCTGGGGAATCCCATGTACGTCTTTTAAGGAAAGAGAATAATCTGGAATTCTTTGCCTGAAAGGTTGTCGTCTTACTGCTTTACATGTGCTTTAGAGGCGTTTTTAGATTTTTGGGTTTGTGATCCGAGTTTACTGGCTTGTTGGCTTTTTTAAAAATTAATTTTTTGTTCTTTCTGCTCTGTTTCAGTTTGGAAACATTTTTTTAGGGCTGGAAAAGAGGGTACCAGACAGTTTTGCAGCAACAGTGTGTACAGTCGTCTATTGCTTATTTAAGTGGTTTAACTGCAACCTGTTTTTTGATTTCACCCTCCTCACCCCCATGCCATAGTTGGAGATTGCCAGCGAAGTAACCTTATGTGAGATTCTCCTGCTACTGAACAAAGTCTAATTTAACATTTTTGCTGTATTATAGAGCCCTTTTTCCTTTGCTCATTCAGCTCTAATATACACTATGAACGTGAGGGAGAAGGTCATTAGAGTAGTTTAAACGTACTGTTTGCTACCAATTGGAACCCAATTGGGAGCCCAAATTTAAGAACACTTCCTCCAACCCTCCTTCCACTGCTGTGCAGTTACATCACCATGTGACCTTTGCTGCTGATGTTTCTCACAGTGTTAATAAATAGGTCTCCAAATAAGTGGACGTTTATCAGCTCAGCTAATGATAAATTTTTTCATAACCCTTTTAAGGTGTTCACCTTATTCAGAATAAATAAATTTGACCTACATTTTCTCCTCTTTTTAAATAGTACGGTTATTTTTTTTCTGACATATTTTGTCAGAATTTTTTACTATAAGATCAGGCTTTTAAATTGCATAATGCCTGTCTTTACTGCAAATAGATTAGAACTTTGTGTATGAGAATAATTCCAAAATTATGACCCTGCTGATAAAAGAAAACATTAGAGTTAAAAATGATAATTTAATTTATGTACAATACAAAACAACAGATTTTTTTTTTTTTCTTGCACAACACCCCCTCTTTATTTTGTGGTCTTCCTCCATTGCCTTGGTCTGTCATAGTTACCCATTATAAATAGCATGCAGATTTATTCCCCTGGCCCATTCCCAGTGGATTACCCCAAAAGATAGAAAACTTGTAGTATTTTTTTCCTCTGTTTTTTCAGTTTTAAGCTTTACTGCTTGAGGGTCTTAACTGTATTTTACTTGGCACAGGAAATGTAAAATACGTTAGATAAAAGCATGAGGGAAAAATTAGACCAGTCAGCATGTTGGCAAACAGCTATTTCTTCAGTGTCTGCTGCCTAAAAGGATTTGAAATCTTTTGCTCAAAAACTGTTGTACATACATAAACACAAAACCCAAAACTTGTGTTGCAGTTGATTTTGTTTTAAGCTCTTTTGAGGTTAGGGATAAAGTAGCAGCCACAAGAATATTGCATAGAAGCACCCACTAAACTTTTGGTGGGCATAGGCTTTTGTGTTTGTGTCCTAGAGGACAAAGGTGACACCACCAGACATGCTTCATTCATGTAACCAAAATAATCAAAATAAAAGAAAACCATCACATTTTAATTGGTTTGTTTTTTTAGTTTGTCGTTGTTTATCACTTTCTGATTCCAAGGACTATTATGACTAAATAATTCCATTGAACGTGTAAATGGCAACAGCAATTCAGGCTCAGAGTGGGGACATTTTGTAAGTGTTTGCACTCTTAAGGGTAGTGTCCCAACCTTCCCTGATGGAGTTCCTGATGGAAGTGTCCTATGAGGATGGTGGAGAACAGATTGTAACATTGTCAGCTCTTCTGATTTTGCTGTGACTTTTGCAGAAGAAAAAGCACCATTTCTGAAGAGTCCTGTGATTGCACATGAATCACAGTTTTCATTTAAAACACAAATGAGTCTCTACTTCCTACCAGTAGCAAGGAAAATGAGATCCCCCTGAAGAGTCTAAATCAGGCAATGACAAAAAAGGCCCTAACACATACTGAATAAACAGTATGAGCTTTTTCTTGTGTTTTTGGGGACTATTTTTGTTGGTCATTTTAGTTATCTTTTTTTTTGTTTATTGGGAGTGTGAAACATTGGATTTTTTTTTCTTTTTGAATGTTTGATAAAATTGTGACCATGCTGACCTTTACAGATTTTATTCTATCACTTCTTTGCCTAGTTGCATCCTCACACATGATGTAAATTGTCAAGCACAAGTTAGGTATTTCAGATTCCCCCTTTCCCTCTTAAGCTCGTCCTGAGCCACTCACTCAGCAAGGTGTATTGGGAGCAAGAAGAGATGGGGTGTGAATATGGAAGCAGGACATGGCTTTGCCCCTGTGTCATTTAGTCTGTACAGGCAACTGAGGTGGGCAAAGATGGCCACGTTATTTGTTACTAAAAGCATTTTCTGACAAGAAAAGAGGTAGATCTACATGGTAACAAATTGTACAAGCATATCCTTTATTTGTACTCCTCAGTTCTGTGAGGAGTCACATGTGTAATGCAGACTGAGGGTTTTTTGGGGCACAATTTGGTTGTTTGGTTTGACTTTGGAATGTCTAAGTGGATTTTGTGCGTGTGTGTGTGTCTTTGTTTTTAGATTCTGGTTGTGTTTGCACTTGCATGAAAGACGCTTTCTGCCTGTAGTACACCCTTAAAAAATTAGTAAGTTGTATGCTGATGTGCAGAGCAATGCAGAGATAATTTATATTGTGGCATTAATATTTAAAGACCTCTACTGCTTCAGGTCATTTTTTATTTTGGTCATTGCTGTTCCATACAGCTCACGTTTCACACTGCTGTCGAGATGCTCTATGTTCTTCTGCTAGGGACACAAAAAGCAAATTGAATCTAAAGTAAATAGGTTTCTTCTGCCAGTGCTGGTTTATTTAAGTATGATTTCTCTTCTTGCTATATTCTCCATAATGGCATTACAATGAGGGGGAGTGACTGCTGATAACTGACCTCTTCTTGGGCTTCTCCAGTTTAGCAGCTATGAAATGGCATACGAACGCTCAGCAGTGAGGGAGCATCATATGGATGTGGGAAGGAGGGTATTAGTAAGAACAAGTCTGGAATGCATCTTTGGAAGAGGACCTTTAGTGGGAAATACTCGATACGTGGTTGCCTCGACCTTCTTTTGCCATGCCTTGAGATGGGGCTGAATTAGGCTAATTTCCATTGTTTTTAATGGCTTCTTTTTCTAATATTCTCCAATGCACGAGCCAGCCCAAGAGCACAAGCCTTGTTACTGAATTCACATCTGGCTGAGCCCACACTGGGTACCCTCAGTTTTGTTAGTGTGAGCTCAGCACTCCTCTGTTCCTGCATCCAGATTGCCCTTATCTGGAAGAGATGCCTCCCTATACACAGCTATATATGCACACATATGCACAAATGTACTGCTCTATGCGGGTGTGTTTATTCTCTCTTCTGCTCTTGTACTCTGCCTTTCTAAGGGCAGGAATAAGTATCTGTCAGAAATAATTTGTTGTCGACAGGCTTATTGCCTCCAAGGGGTTTGAGTGCCCTTTTGGGGAGCCAGTATCCTGTGTTATTGGCTAATACCCTCTATTTGTTTGAGGCAGAGGGACTGAAAACTTAAAAAATCCCAAAAAGCTGGAGAGTTTGTCCCTGAATACTTACTTTCAGGAATTTCTCCTTTTTTATTGAGTTCATTTGTGCATACGTGGCAACTTGAAACTGTAATCCAGAGATAAGTAAAAAATAAAGAATTCCTCTCCCCTGTAAATAAAAGAGCAGCACATCTTTGTGTCTCAAATCAAAATCAGCAGTTTGGTTTAGTTCAAAACCTAACTTGGACATTCACAGCAGTATCAGCTCAAGTTTTTCTCCTGCCTTCATGAATTACACAGATGATGTTTATAAATTGCAAGAAAACTTTGATGAAGCTGTTAGTAGTTTAGAGTTCTGTTGAATTGTGGGTTTTGAAACATGGAGTTTCAAATAATATTTTTCACAGCTCTGCTGATGAGGCATTTCATTAGCATTGGAGCCTACACTGGCTGAGAAAATAACTTTTTACCATAGGTTCCTTGCATGCATTTAATCTCCTTTCACTTTTATTTCTTCCATCTGATGGAATGTATTGCTCTCCTTCTCCCATCACTGTTGTTTTTCAAGAATTATTGTGCCACATAAAACAGCATCTTTCACTTTTCCCCAAAGGCTTGCCAAGTCAAAACTAGCCCTTTTTTTTTTCAGTTAGAAAAGTTATAATTACTGTGTAGAACAAACACACAGAAAATGCTATCTTATGCTAGGTTTCTAAAACTCTTAAAACTGTTCTGTCCCATGACTGTGGGTTTGCTGGTGACAAATGTTTTATGGGCATATTTTAGTAGACACCCGTCTAAAATCTGGTCTTAATAGTCAGATCCTAAATTGGAACCAGAGGGGCAGAAAAACCAGATTTGAAACGTGTTTCTAAGGGTTTGTTTTTACTTTCAGTTGAGGCTGCCTTCTCTCATCTTTTGTACTGCTGTCAAAAGGGCCACTCTCATGGTTGTTCAAACTCCATGCTTCTTGACAGGAACAGTTGGACCCCTCTTCAATGATTTTCAGATGAAACGGCTTCCAAACCTCCAGAGCTTTAACTTGTAGTTATTAGGCCCTTTGAAATAGCAACACATTAATCAGCTGAAATCAAGTGGTCCTTTCTCCAAAGCTGTGATATTGCTGTTCTCTTCTAGGTAGAGCTCTAGTCTAAATATTCGTTTCAAGAGCACTTTTTTTTCCCTCCTCTGTATAGGTCTATCCCATTTCTCTTTCTGTTTTGATCAGCGTTTCAGAATGCTGTGAATTAAATTGCTCACTTCTGTAATAGGCTTTTATACTCTCAAATTGCATTAAAGGAAGTAACGCAGGAAACTTGCTTCCACTTGTTTGGCTCTTAGTTTAGAAATTTGCTGCTGTTCTTTTAACTTCTCTCGTGTGTGGTGTGAAGCCCAGCAGAGAAAGTATTAGTGTTGTAATGGATTATGTCTGACACAACTTGGTCTATTGACAGTGTAAAACATCGAAAAAAGAAGTGGTTTGTTGAAACTGGATCATTTGAAACAGGGGCTTGGTTTTTGTCCCTGACTTCTGTGGTATTGAGAAAGTGGTCTGAACCTGTTAATGGATTCCCTTACTAGTCTATGTATTAGGCAAAAAGAAGACTAGGGATGACAAGAAATCAAGAAGATAGTGTTCTTTGCGTTAGTCACTGTTTACATCAGCAGCTGAAGCATCCTTGAGATTTGCCAAAAAATATTGATAATATGATAATTTAGGGAGCATAATGTAAGACCTTCTCTCAGGCATAAGATATCATTGAGGAGAAAGTAAAAACATATGTGATTGAGAACCTTGTCAGTGGGTGTGGGTGTCTGTGCCAGAGGGCTGCTGATGCTGTGGTCAGTGTTCAGGGAGCTGCCTGAGAGCTGATAAAATATGACATGGGCTTGCTTGGGCTTTGCTTTGAAAACTGATGCTGCAGAACTACTCCATAGGGTTGTTAGCATGCAGAAATATTTCTATTCACTTTATAAACACACTCTGAACTTGTATTATTTACTGTATGCCCACAGCAATCATTTCCCATACCTCCGAGGCTAAATAATTTCTGAACAGCTAAATCAAATTGTCTTGTGTCTGTGTTGTGTCACAGTAATGAAAGTTCCCTGTACTGTGGCTGTATCAGTAAAGCAACTCTTGTTAAGGAGATGTGGGGGCTCTATCAAAGCATCACTGTCTGAGTTATAACTCAGCAGCTGATTAACCAGTCAGCATTAGAAACGAAGAGACAGTATGCCTGAGCTATCCACTTGAGCCTACAGTGAGATTCTGTAATTAAGCTTGAAGTTTTATTTAAGGTCTGAAACTTAATAATACACAAAATGTACTGTAAGATCTAAAATCACCAAGGTCTTGCTTTCGTAGCCTGCCTAAATGACCTGTGATTGCAAGGTTGTGTTACACTTGCAGCAGAGCAGAGTGATGTTCACACAGGATGGTGAGAGATGCACTAAAATTGGGTCAAGTCCTGCAACTGAGTGAATGAAGAAAGGTTCTTCAAGAGATTCATTGACTTCTTGTAGGACTTTGCCTGGCTGGCTGTTGGTGGAGCCTTTTTGCTGCAGCATTTGCTGCTGAGTTTGCTCATGTGCCATTGAGATGATGTAAACACCACCTCCTCCAATGGGCTGAAGCAAGTGTTTTGAATTAATACCTGTCAATAGGAATCTCCATGAGGGAGTTTATGTAAGGATCAGATGTATATTTATATGTGTGTGTCTATTTTCATCTGTCTGTATCTGCCTAAGAAAGAAATCTATGTAGAGATAAACAATAGCAGGCCCTTGTTCTTTGGAGTGATGTTTGAGGTAGGGCAGGAGTTGTTACTACCTTCACTTTATTTTACAAAACAAGCAGAGATTCATTCAAGGGAGCTGGAATAATTTCAGAGGAACTTGTTCAGGTTAGAACTTTTCATTTATGTTAGACTTTTTAGGTGGGAATATCACAACTTTTGAAGTCTTTTTTAGCTAAAGTCATGCAAGATTCCTGCCAGACAGATTAAGTACTGTGCCTTCTTGGTCAGGATTCATGTGTTTCTGCTGCCTTGCTTACATATAAAATGGGGCCATGTGAATCATTATCACTTCTAATTTTTTAGTATGTTGAAAAGCATGATCAAAAAGAAAAACAAGAAAACCAAATCCTCTTCTACATTCCTATGCTACAAATCAATAGCATGGGGATATATTGTCTGGATGTCAGCCCATTTTATAAATGAATATCTCTCAAAGATTGTTTTACTGGCCTACAAATGCCAAGAACAGGATGACAGTCTAATTCCTTGCATAGCAACAGCTAACAGAAAATCAGGTTCACTCTAGAAAATGCAAGTGCTGTTTGGGCAAGGTTACAGACACAGGCATTGTTTCTTGGTTTATGTTTGGCCCGTGGTAGGTATTAACTGGCCATGTGTCTGATGTCAAACAAGTCTTTTTGTTTAAAAGTTACAACAGCTGCTGTTTTGTAGAGGTATAAATTCTCACACTACTGAATGCAATGGGAAGTGTTTCTTTGGTATAGTGTGGTTACACTTTCAGGACCATAACAAAAAATATATTGCCATAAATATCCCATTCTATAACTGCCAGCATTGTCTTTATATGTGGTATCTAATGGGCCAAGGATGAGGGGAGGTAGAGATTTAGCTTTCTCATCAGCCATAGAGTTTTTCCTTTGTTGCATTTTGAGAGACATTTACTGGAACTGACTCATTTTCACTTACCTATATTATTCTAAAAATGTGATTGTTGTTTCTGATCATTCCAGGTTCTTTTGAGGGAAGGAAAATCAGAAAAATGTGTTTGTGCCTTGTCTTTAAAGGAGGTTGCTTAAAATAGCTTCAAGTTGCTACCAGCATTAGGCAGTTCTTCTGGAAACACTATGTATGAGTAGAAAAGGAAATGGGATCACAACATGTATTTTATGGCAGTTCTGGATTGAGTTTATTAACTTTGCATTGCCAACCCCTCCAAGTTTGCAGTCTGTTCAGGTATCTTGGTACTTGTGGGATAGGATTGCCATTTGAAAAATCATATGTGTTTTTTAAATCCCCATCACATCAATTGTGTGTTTTGCTGTTCCGATTTGCAGAACAGAACTTCAAAATCTGGTCTCTGGTTTTGTTATTAATGGGTTTTGCCTGATTCTGCTCCAAGCACGGAGACTCATACAGGTTTTGTGCAAAGAAACTGAGCAACCAGTGACATCAGAATATTTTGTGCTGAAAAATGGCAAGAATATGAGAATGGAGACTAGGCTGATTGGAACCCTTTCCAAAACAATGCATCATGTGCAACCTAAAGCCTTGCCTCCTGCAAGGTGACAGTACTTTCTCTGTGTTGCTGTGCCAAGAATATGGGTGGATTAATGGAGAAGATGCATTTGCTGATCATCCCCTGTGGAGTGACAAGGGAGATCCGTGGCTCTTGTTGCACAAGAGGCAAAAAACCTCTCTTCTAGCCTGTTAAAGACCCCCTGGCAATTAGGGTTTGATGAAGTGGAGCAGGCTTACCCCTGTAAGTGCATCTGTTATACACTAGCATGAAGGACAAAAGGCTTTCAGGCTTGAGAGGGTCCCAGGAAGAAGTGAATAAAGCCTTTGGCCTAACCTTATGTTCATGGCCTTATACTTCCCCAGATACAGAGGAGGAGGAGCTGACAAACAGCAGCCTAATGAACTCAAACAGAATAGACCTTTGCAAGCAGATTTCTTAGCCCAAATAATAATATGAATGAGGTTAACAGAGATTCAAGGATGAATGTACAGAGTGATAATGACTGAAAGGCTTTCTTACATGTCTTTCTCTTTAAACACTTGTATTTGTTCCCTTCTGCTGCTTTATTTCTCCCAGGTATTTGTGGTCACCGTCTGGAACGTGGAGCTGTATATGGTGCCCCTGGCTTTGCTGGTGCTCTTTGCATACAATTTCTCCCTCATCACAACAGGGAAAGTCAGTAATGCCCAAGATGCCCAGGCAAGTAAATTTGCAGGAACGTTTCTGGTAGCTCCAGTTTGTCCTTGAGCAAAATGTCAGGTGTTTTAATAGTATTGAGCTAGTAGTGTATCTAAACAGCATTTTTATTTCAAAGTTACTGAAAAGAAACCACAGCCCTTTCAATTTTCATTATTCAATTAAAGCAATTAACCGTTCAGAGTCGTGGGAGAAGAGGATGAGAGTGGGTAGGAGGATTTCATTTAATAGATAATGCTAACATTTTTAAGTTGAATTGAGAAAGGCTTCCAGAGCAACAAGTTCCATGCTTTTCCTGCCATTACACTTTGCATCGTACTAATGATTCATGATTCACAGAAGTGGAAAGTCAATAGAAGCCAAAACAGAATGTATTTGTTATTAAACCTTGTCCTGTGATCTGAGGCTTTAAGAAGCCTTTATTCCTCTGCACCCCCCCCCAGTTAAATGACAAGTGCTTTTTTCCTCCAGAAATTGAGATTCATTTTTTTTTAGCTTGGGAGAAAAAAAAAGACTTAAATACAAAAATAATCACAAAATGTGACAAAGTGCTACTGTTGGGTTATGAAATGCTGTTTGATGTTGACCACTGTCTTTACTCACATAATAATGGTAATTGCAGCTAGAAATGAGAGTAAATCCATGAATGTCTATAATAATGCTTTTGAAAGTGAAATAAATACAGTAATGAAACGGAGGCTGGAGTAAATCTTCATTCTAACTTTATTGACGTTGGTACCTTTACCTAAACGAGTCAAATGGATTTTATACAAAGACATAATATCCTAGAGCTAAAAAAAGTGAATAGCTGCTTTATTAGTCTTAATGAGAAAAGTTGCTCGTAGTTTAAATTTCATCCACTCCCAAGTAGATTCTTAGAAAACAGGAGAAGTTGCATTATCCAGACCAGGAGAGGCTTAATTTGAAAACATGGTAAAAGAAATTATTTTCTCCACTTTCAGCCAAGTCCAGAATAAGGCAGAAAGATACTGTGTGTCTTCAGTGACTACTTGATTTCATCAAGAAAATAACTTCTCATGTGGGAGAATCCCAAGCAAACAGATGTTTTTGTTTTAATACAAAAAAAAACACCAATAAAAATAACAATAATAACTTACCCAGAAAAAAAAATACAAAGAATACCTTCCAGCCCCCTCACTCATCCTGTGGTGAGGTTGTTCCATGGTTAGGTAAGGTGAGTCTCACGTAAGACATTAAAATTGAGCAGAGCATCATTTAGGTGGATACTACAAAAGGCTATTCCTAAAAATAAAGCTAATTATAGTACCGTTTGAAGAAGGTTCGTCAGAAATTTGGCTCTTTTCCTGTGACATATTCTGTAAGTCCTGCAATGCCATGAAATTCAGGGGTGCATTTTGCATAAGTAAAATCACACATCTGCCGAAGTGCTTTGCAGGATTGGGATCATATGGAACAAGTAGTCAAAGTGCCTTTAATATTACCTGATTTCTTTTTTATGTGTGTCTATGATTCTAACCATCTGTAGGTCAAAAATAGACAATCAGGTGCTACCCCCAGTCACATCTGTCCTGCAGATGAGAAAAGGGTTTTTTTTCAAAATATCAGTGCTTTTTACACAGTCATTTATTTATATTTTGCTTCTTCAGACCTTGGCTGCATGCTCACTGCCTTTGGTTTTTGTGTGCCAGCACACACATTTTTTGTATATAGGGGAATGCAAGCAACAGTCTTTGCAAAAATGAACCTCAAATTCTCTCTGATTTCTGTGCTATAAAATGTGAATAACAGTATTAACCTCGTACTCCTGATCCAGTTGCCAGGAGGCTAAATTCATGAATATTGGTAAAATGTTTTATGATTTACAGATGGGGAGCTTCTATAGAAATTTAAACCATGATCAGTGTTAATTCAGTGGCTCAAGGTATTCCAGAGAGCCAAAGAGTAAATTTGGGTATCTGAGCTCCCAGTACCTTTCACATACTAGATGCAACTGCTTTTCAGGGGGAAAAGAAGAAAGAAAAAAACCCAAAACAGAAACACCCAACCCCCTAAGAAAACCCAAATCCAAAACATCTTTTTATTGTGATTCTTCACATTCTTTGCACGTTTGCTGTAGTTAAACTTGTAGTGTATAGATTCAAATGTAGCCATTAAATAACCAAAGGAAACCTGGAGGATCTTGTTAAAGGCTCAGCTTATTAAATACCTGAATCAAAAGCTAAGAGCTCCAAATTCCAAGCCTTAGCTAACTCTTTTGTTTTTTCCCCTACCTGTCGACGTAGAAGTTGGGGGAGGAAATAATGCTGCATAGAAATCTGTGATTCGTGAGATTGATTATGTTCATACTAATGTATTTTCTAAAGTCTAATGTTTCAGTAATGGCCCTAAAGGGAGGGAGCAGTCATTGTTGGAGTAAGGACAGAACAAGTTGAGTACAGAGTCCTCAGCCTTGACATACTTCCTGGTTCATTTGCAAGACTTGAGAACAAAGGTGTTTACAGACTGTAAAAGCTGGCAATTAATTTCAAAGCCTATTGCCTTCAAATTACTGGACACAGCCACTAATGCTTTATTTAGGCTTAAAAATCGTATAGGGTATCACGTGCTTTTCCCTGAATATCACCAAAAAACGGGTCCTTGAATACAAAACATTATTTCTGAAAGGTGAAAATGGTAGAGGTTTTTGATGACTTCCAGTAGAAGTGGGAGAAAATTGTATAATGAAATGTTGTAGGAGTATATCATAAGCTTTTTTAACATTGCCTGTTGCTGAAAAATAAGTGTAGTGTTTTGTAATATGGACATCTGCTTCTGCAGGAGCTTATGGGCTTGGATGAAGATGAGGATGAAGACGATAAGGTAAGCAGATCTCACGATTGTGTTGGATAGAATCAAAAGGAACATGGGAGAGCACAAACCCACCATCTTCTCTTGATGAGATCTTCAGTTATTATCTGTATTAACTGGAAAAACAGTTGTCAGCAGTTTGCTAATTGACAAATTTGGAAGTAGGAAAAAATTAGTTTGTGCAGCATTCCATAGTGGCATTACTTCCATGAGACCTCTGAACATTTATTGAATCTGAGCAGCCCCAGTTTGTGCCTGGCCTTCTAACTGGCTCTACATACCTACCTTGCAGGTGTGTGTATGGGTAGATGAGGTGCAAAGACATACTAAAATCCTCCATTGCTTCTGAGTGTTGGATGACTGTCTTTCCTCAAATGATTTGGCATTTCCACTTCATTAGGCCAGAATTGGTGTGATTTGTGCAGGACTGGGTAGGATTTTCTCAGCATTTCTTTTGGAGCCTGGGAAAAAATCAGTTTTAGTTCATCGCTGAAAAGTGGAAAGAATTGGAGTTGGCAAGGCCTGTTTTTTATTTTATTGGAACATACTTACTCATTCTTCTCACTGTGAAAAATTCATTGGATTTTTTTCCAAGTTTATCAAACCACAGTGACAAATGATAAAAGGATTAGAGGGCATGACATATGAAGAAAGATTAAGAGAACTTAATGTATACAGCTTGAAAAAACATAAGTAAGTGAAGGAGGATCTGATAATCTATAAATACTTTAAAGCTAAAAGGTGAGGAATTATTTAACGAGCAACAGCATGCAAAGGAACATTAGCTGTTAGGGAGAAAATGTTCACAAGGCGATGTGAAACTTTGAAATTGCATACTAAGTTAATAAAACTCTTCTTGAATATTCTGTGTTTTAAAAGTGTTACAGTGAAATTGTTGATCACTGAGAAGTAAATCAATATCACAGCAACCAAGTGCACCTTACCTCTTCTTAGTCACAAACCCTCCAATTGAAGCTCAGCAGACTAATTGATGAGAATAGTTATTTAAATTTGACTTGCTCTTCTGTAGAGGTTATATTTGTGTGAGCAACCAGAAATCCATCAAAGTTACAAAGTGAACTTTAGGAAATCTAGTTGAATTACAGGTTTCTTGCAACACACAATAATTGTCTAAACGTTCTCATTTATAATTTACTCTTTGCATCGTAAAATTCGTCAACTGAATGGACCAATATCTGGAACCCGTCAGAAGTTGCTAAATGAAAGTTGCGTGTTTTTCAAAAGAATATTGTGTATCTCTAAAAGTCAGTAATTTCTATTTAGTGCGTGTCTGGTGCTAGGTACTCTTAAATATTGACTCTGTGCATATTATTTGTGTGATGCCTGAAGGTGTAACTTACTTGCTGGAAAAATCCCATTACTTTCTTCTCTTTTAAAATGCCTCTTTTTCACTTGCAAGTGCTGAGGTGGGAAAACAGAAGTGAAAATGTATTAAATAGGTATTTAATCCTCTGTTTCCTGTGCTGTGCAATAGATTCATTGCTGCAATGCTAAAATATTCTAGGTTGCATTTACCCTAGATTTAACTCCAGTGACTTTGGCTCTCTGTATAAATACAACTGAGTCGCTTAAATATGGATTTAATGACTTTGCATTTTTGACTTCCCCCAGACAATTTCACTGTCATTCTCTTTCTTGGTTTCTTTTGACTAAGTAGGCAGGTTTGGGAAGGATCCTGAGGGTCAAGGTTGGGCTGTTGGTGATTTTGCCCTACCATTTTGTAATCAGTGTTGCCTCTGTCTCCATTTCATGTATACTGAGACTCTTTGACACAGAGAGCTGGTAGCATTGGCTGAAGCTCCTCACAGCAGACACCTCCAACAGGGTTTCTCATCTAGATAACACTTTAAATCCCAACATTTCAGTAATAGTAATTCCTATTAATTGATATGCTATTGTTATGGGTCTGTAGAATTCTTAGAGAAGAGACCATTTCCAGCCACTACATATGTCCCATGTCAAGTGCTGTGCAGCGTTGGCTTAATGTCTTTGTTCTGCCCGGTGTGTATTCCCTGTGCAGACGTGATGGACCATGCCTGTGCTCTGATGACTTGCATCCTTAAGTACAATAGGTTATTCTAAGTGACTTTACCAAGTCTGAGGGTGGCCAATGCTCTCTGGGGAGTGTAAGAAAAATGTAATTTTATAACATTATCTCATAGCAATGTCAACATTTAAACAGACGACTATACTTTAAAAAGAAGTCTGTGTATTTTTTTTCCCCTCCCTAATACAAGAGCTTCCAATGTTGAAATCTGCTAGTTGGGCTGTGGTATAGGAGGTCACTGTTTCTGTTTCCTATCATCGTGCTGTATCAAAATACTCGCTCACAGAGCCCTTCTGGGTTCTGCTGCCTGTTAGACATAACAGACCGTGCTTCTGGGAATTGTAACACACCCTCTAAGAGATGAACTGTTTACAAATTATAAATACACAGACACTTAGTTCAAAAACTCAAGAGCAGATTAACTCCCTCCACCTAAACTATCTGTCTTAAATGACAGGGCTTAATTGCCAACTCCCCCATCCTTTCCCCCTTTGCCCTGCTCACATACCAGCATGGAGAACTGTAAAAGAGGAGAACTCTGTCCCTTTGGCATAAGCTCTTCGGTGAATGGATGCCTTCTCGGCTTTGTGCCATCTCGGACACTGAGTTCAGGCTGCATCCTGTCGGCTCTGGGGTCTGTCAGACTGCCTGAGTAAGGATTGTTGTAAAATTACATCACTGAAACATATTTTCCCTGCCAGTAAGAAGGTATAGACAAGTTTCATGCAGCTCAATGTAAGTTGTCTGGTTGTTGACCATTTCTACTTATTTCATTTTTTTCCGGTTTTGGTAATAACTGTAGAGCTTCAAGAGCAGACAGTTACCCTGTGAATGAGTGGGTCATAGCACCTGTCTGGAGAGAGCCTTGGAGTCTTCTCAGTTGTCTGAACAAAAGTTTGCATCTCCTCCACAACAGACAAAACTTGATACTATTTCCAGGTCTGGTAACTGATTAAAAAAAAATAAATCAGAAACAAAACTAAATCAGCAACAATTCCTGTGTGGTTTTTTTTTCATGGAGGGTTTCTATCCTGTGGTGAGCTGACGTAGCCCTGCTTGGCTAGTGAGATGTAACAGGAAAGGATCAAATGATACTCTGGCTTTAAGTTATTTAGCACCTTCCAAGAAGTGTTTAATATCTCTTGTATTGGAAAAAACAGAATAAAAAAAAGTCCAATGTTTCTAACATAGGAAATTCTCTGTCAAAAATAGGTACCAAAGATATACAAAGTTTTATGAACACAATTCAAAAAGACTCCAGCCGAACAAATTAAAGTCAAATTCATCCAGTAGCAAACAGCTGACATTTTCCATTTGAGTTAGATTCAGCATGTGGAAACCTTCCGTATGGATCTTATTTGTACGGGTGGATTACGATGAAAATTGCATTAATTTTCTCCACAGTAAAGGTCAGTAATTGAAACATGAACCAAGACTCTATTGTGTAAGATGCTATATCCCCATACTTAGGAAAGGTCATTCAAGACAATATCATCTCATTGTTTTCTTCCCTGGAAGTATAAATAATTTCATTAGTTTTTCTTTTTCTCTTCAATACAACAATTGTAATATAATATTTCAACATCTCCCATTAAGATTGCTGAAGAGAAATGATGGTAAGGACTTGAAAATGCCCTGTGATACACACAGGGTATGTTCAGACTAACAAGGAGCATCCACCTCCTCCACAAAATTACGGGCAACACTGTGTCCTAAAAAGACCTGGTGCAGGAGTTGCTCTGCTTTGTTCTTTCCTTATGAGCCTCCTGTGTACAAGAAACTGGAAAATAAATGGGTTCTTGTTATGTATTATTTGCACTACAGCATTGTCTAGGACTGCTCTTATCCATAGGCATCCTATAGATTGACACAGTCCTTGTATCAGCAGTGTGGCTCACACATTCATAGCTTTAGGGATGATGGGGGAGAAGGGTTGAAAGGAAGAACTTTCAGAGTACTTTTAGACTTCCTGGATACTGTGGTATGTGTTTCCTCATGTAGAAACCTTAGGAGCCCTGTGGCAGTATAAAATTCTCCCTCTTATGGAGAATTACCTGCCTGGAGCTAGGTAAGCCAACACTGGAACTTCTCTAACTCTCTGGAGAAATATTGAGTACCAGTAGGCAGGTCTCTGGATATAGCCCATAAAGCTCAAGGAGTTCTTGCCCCTTAAAAATTTCAACTATTTATATTTTAATTTTTTTTAATTATCCAGATACATGAATAGATCTGTCTTTTCCTTGTACCCCAAATTGCTAAATAGCATTACCTAGATTATAGATGATGGTCCAGTAATTTAAGCCTAATCACCATGTGATTGTTCTTAAGTCTCATGTATTTCCAGGAGAAAGCACTTATATTGGCAAAACTTGTTTTCTTTCCCCTTGGCTTTTTTAAATCAAAGATGACTGATGACTTTTTATGTCCATTTAAGATAGATTTTCATTGCTTCTTATGCACATATTCCTCACTTGAATGGTGTTTTATTGTGCTGTGATTGCGAGTATTCCTTTAAAACTTGTAGCAATACTACTGGATTCTGGGTTATTTTATCTATCTATGAAAACATGAGCAAGTACAGAAAATGCTTCTTAACTCCCCTACATTTCATACCTCTGCATGGAGAAAGCAGAGTTATTATCTAAGGTTTTTCACATAAGATTTTTCTTGGGTTTGGTTTAGGAGATTTTTGCTGGTCCCCTGTGCACAGATGAAATTGATCTTATGTAAGCAAAGAAAGTGTAAGCATGGCTGAACAAGGCATGGAGTGGGGATCTTCTGCCCTTTAGGCAGTGTTGCCCAGCCTTAGCTGTGGGACAGTGTGCTATTGCTTTTAAAATGTGTCCTTTTAAGACCGATGCTGCTCTCCTTCATACCAGTCTGAAGTGATTCCGTTGGCTCTTGTGGAATTATTCCAGATTTCACACCTTTTTAACTGAGAGCATAAATTGACCCGTATGTGTTGCATTTCCTCTATTTGGTAATTATTTCAAGTACACTCAGATTCGCTAAATTTCCACAGGCAGGCACATTTGCAGCATGGTGTTAATAAACAAAAAGATCCTGTGATGCACAGTTTCAGGACTGCACGAGGCAATTGCTGAGAGTTTGGCAGCCATCCTCTCCGGGTGCCCGTCCTCCTGGAAGTGCCGAGCAGCCCTCCTCGACACAGCAGACATTGCAGCACGGGGCAAGACAGTGACTCAGCAAGGCAGATTGCTGGGTTCATTTCAGCTGCCTTTGGCTCCCACCGAAGGCAGGATCCAGTTCAAGGTTGCTGTGGTGACTGTTTTCAGAGCTCTGCCTGGAATTCATTTTAGCTACCAAGAGACTGTCTGTCACTCCATGGCTACCACCTCCCACAAGAGCTTCATTCTGCTGCTAGACTGGAGCTGTTAGTGAAGTGTTCCCTGCAGACAATGGAGGCCAATGGTCTGCAGTTTATAGCCAATAAAATCTTTTTAGTTTCAGAACTTCTTCATGGCCGAATATTTTGGCCTTAAGATGTTGTTTGGCACAGGTTTTGCTGGACACCGATAAGGTCGGAGTTTTTGTAGTCTAGCACAGACCAAGTTGCAAATTAAATCCAACTTTGGCTAGTGCTGCCATTTTCTAAATAACTACAGGATGTTTTGAGTTTTTTTAAAAAGCAGAATAATAGTGGAGCAAAAAGGAATGCATGTCTGAGCTATTTTCCTTTCTTCTCCCTTTCCATCAATCTTGTTTGTTGCTAGTACACTGGAGAATTAGTAACTGGTACATTGGATAAATCCTAGTAGAACATTGTCCTAATGTGCTTGTAGCAGTAGCATAATGAGACAGCTACTGTAAGAAAGCTAATCCTGAAAGTTAGGCCAGCACTGGGCTAGGCAGACTAATTCTTCCAATCCCTGAAGATATTCATGATTTTTATTCCTGACTTAGTTGCCTGTATCCAGTTTTCTTCCTCCTTTTGCATTAATTCCTATTTATGTTTTCTCCTCCCCTTTTCCTCATCTTTGCTCCCAAGTGTTCTTCATCTTTATATATTGAGTTTCTCTTGGCATGCCAAAAATCTGCTGATGAATACCACTTGTTTGAAAATCTCATGTAAGATTTCTTTTCTGCAAGTGTTTTATATGAAATCCAAGTGAGCAAGTATTTAGAACTTACTTGTGGCTTCAAGCCTAACTTTTAGTTGTGTGCATATGATATTTGCAGTATACATCAGAAAGACACTTATAGACAATTTTACTCTCTAATTGTTGCTCTCTGCATTTACAGTGCTGCTTATTGGTTTGGATGTATCCAGAGGAAAAATGTCTGAAGAATAGATTTAAAAAATAGGAAACAGCTTTCTGTAAAGATGAAAGCTATTAATCATTGAAACAAATGATCAAAAGATGTTAGAGGATCTCCACAATCCAAGTTTTCAATTCAGTAATAGATGCTTGGCTAAAGAAGAAGCAGTAATAGGCGGTATTTGGTCTTTGTTCCAGAGCAGATGATTGAAGAATTTTGCCTTCGGTCTCTTCCTCCATAAGTTTTATGATTTTCCCTTGCTAGCTCAGCTCTGACCGTTGCAGTTTCCCTGTTGTGAATTGCTGTGTGTTAGTGCTGAGGATGTCCTCTCCTGGCCTGCCCCATATTCCCACTCTTTTAAAGTCTTCGGCATTGGAAGTACCTCAGTGTTGGGGTCGTGTGAAGGTTTCTTTTGTAACTGTCCCTGACTGTCTGGGAGCAGCATAAGTTCCACCCAGGGAAGTAAGATCACAGAGTTATGGTAACCCTTTAACTGTCCTGTGTACAAGTGTTAGATATTTCAGAAATAGAAAAATCTAGAAGCATCTTTCGGTAAGTTAAAGATTTGATGTCTTTATTTATGAGTTTAAGTTGATGTACATTAGCAGGACACAAAAGAATTAATTTCTGAAATTGCTGGGTCTTGGTTCGTGTTGGGTTTTTTTCCTTCCCCTGACATGCTTAATCATTTGTAAACCCCCTTTTGTGGTTTTATTCAGGCAATTAATGTAGAAATGAAGACTTCTTAAATTAGGATATGCAAGGAAGATTTGAAGTAACACACTGATTATATAATTAATTCTCAGTTGTAAATTCATTTTGATGGAGTTAATTCTTTCCCAGAGGCTGAAGACTTGTTTTGGTCCACCCACAGTGCTGTAATCAGCTAAGAAATAAATGAGAAAAAGGCCTTGAAGGAATGGAATTTTCACGACTGATTTTACAGAAAAAATGCCAGAAACAGGCAGGATATTTTGTTTTCAATTCAAGCAAATGCTTTTGTGCTTTCATTTTGAACCATGGGTATCCAAATCGGGTGTTCAAGCAGCATAATATATTGAGTCCAAAAGAGATCAGAAAGGAATGATACCTAAAGAGGATGCAGAAAAATTATCTGGATGATGAGACTTTGCACAGGTGGGAAAGTGTGTTTAGTGGAAGATGTATTTAGGATTAATTTTTTTCACCTTCTACGAATATGATAGTGTTCAGCTGTGGCTTTCTGTATGATGGCTGCCTGTTTACTAGTAATTAAGGTCCAGCGATTCTCATCTTGATGGACTCCTACTTCTTCTGACAGTGTTTTGTGAGGTGCTGACTTCAGAAACATAAACAACACTGCAAACCCTAAATAATTTGGAAAATCCGGTTTGTTGTGCTTCATTTGTCTGCTTCTCTCATGCTTACCAGTGACCTAATCATTCTGTGTTTAGACTGCAGGTTTCCAGAACAAAACAGTAATGACAAAGAAATGTTGACAAATTCCCAAGATTGTGCACACATACAGCAGTGCATACTGCAAGGACAGTTGCAGCCTATTTTACTCTCTAATAACTGATTTTATTTACAAGGCTTTCTAATCTGTCTCTGCCTTTATGTTCGTTGGCCATATTTTGTATTAGAAGCTGTTGTCCAAGGGTTATTTTAAAATGCATTCCAGGTAAGCATAGGCATACAGTTTTCCTATCTTAGGAACTGGTAGTTTGCGTTTTATTTTCTTACTCTGCTTTGTGGCTGCAGCAGAAGTTGTGTTTTGTTGGTTAAACTGCATTATTACCACATCTCTAAGCTCAATCGAAGATGTGTAAATGAAGTCAGCATGATGCAGATAGAGCTGACAGATGATCTGCCTTGCAGCTCTGGTAGCAAGAGTAGACTTGCCCTGCAATATCACTTTATTTAAGTGGTTTTTTTACCCCTCTGTCTGAATTTGGACAGAATGAAATTCCTATTGTCTTGTTTTCCGTGAGCTGCTCCCCAACTTCTACTTCCAAGTTTGGTGGGAAAATAGCCAATTGTGGCTGAGGGACCATTGTGCCATTCCAGTGAGTGAATAGTTAAATACAATTTAAGTGTGTCATTTACATTTGAGCCTAACAAGGTTATAACTGGAGCTGTGTGAAAATGACTTTTTGGTGCTATTTTCACATAAACTGACTATTTATTTATTTATTTTGTTCTGGGGTTATTTCACACCCCAAGGGTTTCATTTTTGTTGGTTGTTTTATTAATGTAAAAATACTCATTTTCACACCCAAATGTGTGATTATTTAAAAAGCTGCTTCTATTCATTGTGCACTCACTTGCAACCTAAAGGCAAATATTCAGATGTCTGGAGCTTGATAACTCCATGGTGGGTTTGGCTGGGTTTTTAAACTCAAAAATTACTGGGGATAGAAGTGGGCAGTAAGTAATCCAAAGTGTTATAAGGACTGTACTCCCATGCTTGCCTCCCAGCATGCAAGGATGAGTCAGAGGTTATTCCAGCACATGCTAGACTGTGATGCCCTTTCTCAGATGCTCACAATCTCTCTCCCAGCACGGTAGTGCCAAAAGGCTGCAGCAAGAGCCTTCACCACTGTGGCCCTGTGTGATTTTAAGTAGCCTCTGACCCTCTCCTGCATGCAGAAATACTGTGGATGACAACGCAGAGGCAGAATTGCAGCAGTTCTGATCTGCATGTCTCTGGCCCTTGTTCATCCCCCCCCACCCTTTCCCATACCCTGACTGGTGAGGATCACAGAGAACATGGATTCAAAATGCTTTTGACCATTATCTCCTCTCTCTGGGAATCAATTGGTTAAAATGTAGCTTGCAATGTCTTCTTTTTGCTAAATTGAACTGATTCTTGAGTGTCTAAAAGAGATGTAAAATCAGTGTCCAGGGCTCTGCATTTTGTAATAAGTGAATGTTTTGCTGATTTCTTGCTAGAATATCTGCAACCACACCAATTTGCATGCATGTATGTGTGTTAGATTGCTGTCAAAGAAATGCTGAATGCTGATAATTGTATACTGATTTTCAAGCCTGATTTAAGTAATTTTGATTTTTAATTCATTCTGTGCTTCCTTTTTATTTCTGCACATGTGTACTAATGTCCTGTAATGTTGTTGCCTAAAATAAGCAGTAAGAAATAAAGTTGTAAGATGGCCACTGTGAACGGAAAAAGACATTTTTTCCTTTGATTATTTTTTTCCAGTAAAAGAATAAGTCTCTGTATACAGAATGTTCAAAAAATATTGCATTCACTATCTTGCTGCTAATCTATATACACAAAACAGCATGGCTCTGGGGATCCAGCAAAGCTCAGAAAAGTGATATGCAGAAGTTCTGCACAAAATTACTCTTGTTCTTGAGGAGCACCGAGCATCAGGGGTGCTCAGCACCTCTTCTGCTTTGGCATGAAACTGAGTTCTTCAGTGAAATCCTCATTGAGGTCCTGCAGTTGATTTTTGTTAGAAGGTGATGAAACTTCTGCCCATGTGTTGAGGAAAAGGAAGAAAACTTAGGAATCTATATTTTCTATTTATATCATATACAATTAACATCTCATATTAATTGTATGTGATCAATCTGTTTCTCTCCTTCCTTCAGTGACATACTTAAGTTTTTGGATCCATCAGCAGTGCTGACATCTGCGAACACCTTAGCAAGTACTAAGTGTATTAAAATTTTTGGTTTTCTGTTGCTTTTTTTTTTTTTGTTAGGAATCTGAGAAAAAGGGGCTAATTGACAGAATCCATATGGTCCAAGAGATCATCATAGCTGTTCAAAGTATCCTAGAAGAAATAGCATCGTTTGGAGAGAGGATTAAAAAGTAAGTAATAAAGTTTTCTTGCTTAGCCATGATTTGCAGTGGAGCAGAGCCAGGAGGATTAAGGTAGAGTGAATGTCTTGCTCCAAAAATTACTGCAAGGTGAAGCAGGATAACCTGGCCAGTCCCAGCGCTGCTTTGCTTGCAGTCTTTTATACCAAAACCTTTTCCATAGCACAGTGAAGGGGAGAAGCCATGTGCTTTGCTGATGTAGCTTTCACATTTGCCTAAATTTCTGTTCTTACTTGTTGGTGATGACATAGGGAGTCATGGATGCCACAGATATTGCTGGAAAACGTGGGCACAGAAGCATCAGGCATTTATTTTCAGTCCCATCATAGAAAGTAGATAGGAATTGATGGTTGGTGTTGCCTTTCCCACGCCCTTCGTGTCCTGACCTGGCTACAGGGGTTTACCGGTCACTTATGTCCCTGGTCAACACATTCATGTTATTCTCTCTTTGCCATTTTGAGCTGTCTGCTTCCTGCTGTGCCACAAGGAAGCCCAAAGGGGTTTTTCAGGGTCTCGTTGCAAGAGGAGGCACATGGAGTATTCCTGACCTTACACTGGAGGGAGGTGAAGAGCCTAAAAAAAAAATCCCACACACAAACACACGCAAACTTTTATAACACAATCTTCATTGGGTTTTAATTGTCCCACATTGTTTTCTGTTTTGAACACAAAGTGATGGTTTGTGATCGAACCACACTTTAATGAGGAGCTGGGTTCAAGCTAAAAATACAGCAAATGCATGTGCTGTGGTTCCACGCCGGACACCCCAGCTGGGGTGGAAATGGCCCAAAGATGTATTTCAGTCTATGAACAGGGCACTGTTCTGCCCAGCTGCATGGCAGGAAGACTAAAAGCACTTAAACACTATTAATTCTTGTATTCATTTTGGTAACAATGGTCTTAAAGAACACATTGGGTATTAATGTGTGGATGCCCTGTGTAATTTCAGAAGAATTCTGTAGTAACTCAACAGTGTATCGAAGTTTTTTTTGTAAGTGACAGACTGAGTTGTGCTAGTTTCCGTCTGTCACTCCAGTTACACAATCAAAAAAAAAAAATAGGGAGTTTTCATAGTTTAACTGAATTGAGCTGTTTTGTTTTTTTTTCTTTTAACTTAAGCTACTTGATTGATAATGATGGGTCCTCTCCCACCTATCTTTACTTAATATTTAATATGTCTATTGATGCTTAAAGGTAATTCTTGCAGCGTCCTATTAATTTTATCTGTCAAGGGAAGTTTGTCTTATTTTATAACCTGATAAGTGGTCCACATTCATTCTCTCTTCTTCCTACTCCCCGTCATCATGATATGATGAAGTCACAGACGGATTGTGTGAAACAGAGATGCTCAGATACATAAATCCATCTTACTGGACTAAAATTCATTTAGCTCTGGACTAACTAGCATTCTTGTAGTCCAGGTATTTCAATATTTGTTGCATGCCATAGGGTTATGTGTTACAAGGGCACAGGGGGACAAAGTAACTTCAAAGAAGTGTTAGCAGTAGCTGCTCACCTTAAGTCAATCGTGGACTTACAGGTGAGAGGTCCAAGTGAAATAAAGTTTTTCTGCAGTTTCCACTACAATGTAGCAGAAGTCTGAAATACTGTAGTAATATAGACTCTCAAGAAAGTTCCTCTTGGGAAAAATCTGATGCAGATTGTTGGATTGCAGAGGCTTGGACTGCTGCTAGCATGTGTACCCAGGAATTTTTGAAAAGGTGAAAAAAACAGAAGCAAATATATATGTATAAAGAGACATTTATATAAACCATTATTCCCTAATGTTATACACAGAAATTACTCTTAACTGCTCTTTCACAGGTTAGCATCATAATTAATCCATTCCAAGTTATTGTCAGGGTTGACTCTGGCTACCTGCCCTGTTTGAGTCGTGCACTAACACACATCTCATGTCATCTCCACTGTGGCCCACTGGAGCCAGCTCCTATGGCCCCATCTCCAGATCAGATAATCCACCCATGAATAATGGAGAGCTGACTGGTGAGCAGAGATGTGTAACAAGTGCCACACATGTAAGAAGAAACAAATAACTCTCATGTCTAACAACTTTGTTGAGGTCCCCATGGCTTCTTTTCTCTTTCCTTATTATGATATCTGCCTCTCAGATATGTTCCTTAATCCATTATAACATCCAGATGTAGGAATCTGCTTATCCACCTTCCAGAGGCTCTGCAATTTATGGCATATATGACTCTGCTGAGCACTGCAACTAAGTCATTAAATTATTATTAGGTATCAGAGTACAAACAGTGTCCAAGAGCTGAAATGTTGAGAGGGATTGTTTGTTTTTTGCTTACAGCACATTCAACTGGACGGTGCCTTTCCTCTCTGTCCTGGCCTGCTTGGTCCTGGCAGCAGCAACAGTTATTTTGTATTTTATACCACTGAGGTACATTGTTTTAATTTGGGGTAAGTACTCCACTGTGTCTCATTTGTATGAGATAAATACAATATATGCCTACAGAATGAAATCAAAGAAGCATTAAATGACCTGTTACACAGAAAAATAAGTGCTGTTGCTTAGAGGTGAATAAAGATGTTATGAACTTCTTAAAATTACCATTTCTCCCCCCTAGGTTATCCGATAATTTGCTTTTCTTAGGGTTCTTTATAAGTTTCCAACAGCACCACAAGAAGAGCATTAGCCTAGATAAGCTACTTTCAATGTTATTATTCTTCTGCAGGAAAGCAATTAGCTTCCTGGTGCTGGAGCCCCCCAGCTGGGAGATGGTAGGAAGTGCACAAGATGTGTTTTCAGATCTGGACCATATAAACCTGGACCCTGGGAGCCTTTTGGGTCTGAATAGCCCTGCAATCAGGAGAGGCAGTGTGCCCAGTACCCAACAGGAGACACTGAGCATCTCCTTTTGTCATGGGTCAGGAAGTATTTTTATGAAGATGCATCATGAAGTAAAAGTGGAGCTTTTAAAACTTTACTGGTGGTGTTATAAAGAAGTTTGAGATTGTCTTTCACAAAGGAGGTGGCAGTCAAGGGTATGTAGCCATAGAACGAGGGGGAACGGCTTTAAACTGTCAGAGGGCATGTTTAGATTAGATATTAGGAAGAAATTCTTCACTATGAAGGTAGTGAGTCATTGGAACAGGGTGCCTAGAGAAGCTGTGGATGCCCCATCCTTGGAAGTGTTCAAGGCCAGGTTGGACAGGCTTAGACCAACCCAGTCTAGTGGAAGGGGTCCCTGTCCATGACAAGTTGGGTGCATTGGGATGGTATTTAAGATCCCTTCCAACCCAAACCATTCTATGATTCCAGCTGCTGAAGACTTTCTACATCTCCAAATGTCATCCTCTCATTTATGGTGGTAACTTTCATCTCAGCCTGGAGGTAAAATGGTTGGGAACATAGTGCAGTTAATCCTCACTGACCCATGGAAGTTCTGTCCCAGCGTGGCTCTGAGTTGTAGGGACCCCCCATCACCCCCTGAGACTGAGCTATCTGCTGCTCTCTTGGCTCTCCTGGATATAGAAAAGGGAGGGAATGAGAATGTGATAGTAAAAAAAGCCACTCTTGGGCAACAACAGCAGCTAACAAAAAAGAAATAGAGGATTAAATCAAACAAAAGAAAGGGCAAAAGGAAAGGAGAGAAATTGCTGGAAGTAAAAAGTTCAGTAACAAAATATTGCTGTTCTTGTATGGAAGACATGGTGAGTACATGAAAACTATACATCCGTTCAACATCATCTGGAGTGACAGGGCCTTCAAATATGATACATGTTAAACAACTACCCTGTGGCAAGGCCTCAAAAGACCTTATGGTATTTTCTGATTTTTAAAAATCAGGTACACAGAAAATTGTGTTGTCATTTTGCTACAAGTATATGGCTTAAAAGTTGAATCTCAGACGTGAAGCAGGTACATTTCAGGGAGAAGAGAAGGTTGGAGCAGCCACCACATTTGAAATCACTTTCGGGGAAACCACTACAAGATTTTTGGACAGGAGCATGATGGAATTTCATGCTGTATTATCATCCTCAGAGGCAACCAACATATGAATTTTTTGCTGTTCTTTAAAATAGGTTAGCTGATTTTCTTTACCTAGGAGAAGACCTCATGTAAGGCAAGATAAGACCTCAGGAACTCCACAATAATATGAGCATTACACTCTCATGGATCTTCTGTCCAGACTAGGGACCACCTCTGACAGATGAAGTTTAACTAAGTCAATGAAGATGAGGAGCTCTGTCGCTGTGGTTAATAAGCCAAATTATTCACAAAAAGAGCAAAATAAAGTAAACCTTGTGATAAGGATTTAGTTTCCCACAGCATCATAATATGGCTAACTTGTCAAATGTGTCTCTGCAGAGAATAAATAAATTATGAGATATGATGGGGGAGGGAAGCTTTCATTTTCAGAAGAAATGGACAGGAAAAAACCCCCTTTTTCCTGCCCTGTTATTTTCAGAGCCCTCCAATCGCCTGGACAAGATGAGAGGATATGTCTTTGGTCACCTAGGATAGTGGATTTAACAGCAATCTTGGTTGTAAACGTGTATTCTCCTCCAGAGTATCCCCCAGAATGAATCCATGCTGCAATCTCTTCATCACGTTGTTGACAATACATGATCTCCAAAGCAGAGAAATACTTTTATCAATAATGCCCTCTACTTCTCTAGGAGGAATGATTCCACATGGGGGGGAACGTGTGTGTGTGTGTGGTTTTAAGTCTGAGGCACTGTTTTCATGCTAATTTTTACTTGTGAATTCCTCTTCCCTTTTTCACCTTGCTTGAACAATTTAGAGGGAGGGAGTAGAAAAGGGTTGCAATACTTTTTTGCCTTTTTTTTCTTTTCTTCATAGGCATAAATAAATTTACTAAGAAACTTAGAAATCCCTACGCCATCGACAATAATGAGCTACTAGATTTCCTCTCCAGGGTACCATCTGATGTTCAAAAGGTAAGTAATGAATAGCCACGGTCAGTGTAGGCAACGAGTGACACTGAGAGTGGCCAGGTGCTCCACTTGGAAATACAATGCCAATGCACTTTTGAATAACTGAGATAAGGAATCGAGGAAAATCCACAAAGGGAGGGGGAGAGAGTGTTAGAAGAGAGGGAAGCCAAAATCCTTTGTCGGAAGGATAAAATGATTGCAGAAAAATTATCCTGAAAAGACCTACTTAAAAATGATCTGGAAAATCACTCAGCATGGCTACTGAACTATGGTTTTTGTCACCTTTCTGCTCCGGTATTTGTATGGAAGGAGGAGAAAAATAGTCTCTTTGATAGAGATAACCATCCAAAAGGATTTGCTGAATTGTCCCTTTCCTCAAGATGGGGGGAGGAATGGGGGGAATTATTTCTGTGACTTTGTGCTTTAGCTCCAAGCCTCCTTTGGACAATGCCACCTTTTTCTTTTAAGAAAACCTTGAAATGTGTATAAAATACTCTGTGGTTGTTCAGATCAATCTTCTACCATTATGGAATTATAAATTTTAATCTAACCAGAAACTATCCTCCCTCAATTTCAGTCAAGTCTTGTCTCTTCTCCTATTTCTTTGAAACAACAACACTGTCTTCAGTAATCTCTCCTATCTTCCTGGAAATTATTTGAACAATAAGTCCTTTAGAATGTCAAGATCTGTTTATTTCTCTTGGAGGAGAGAAAATAGTCGTGCTGGGTAATGAAGACACACGATATAAAGGATTCTTTCTTTTGTTTTAATCAACTGGAGTCTGTGTTCTCAAGCCCTGATCCTGATGCCCTGGATCCCACTGACATTGTACCTTTCTCTTGGCACTTTCCCTGTGAGGTGCTGCTCACTGGGAATAAGGGAGTCACAATGTCACCTATAGTGACTTTATGGTGTTAGAGACAGAAATACAATTGTTCACATTCAGTGTTGAGGCATCTGGGAGAAACAAGGTTGGAAAAAGCTTCTGGTGACATTTATCTCAAGAGGCCAGCAGATTGCTTGGTGGCAGCACTAATAACCATACAGAAATCTCACCATAGGCTGGTGGGAGGAAAAATGCTAAACAGAAGCAATCATAGAGACATTAAGTTTCAATACAGTTTTATTTTTTGTCGTTGCTCTTGCAGAGGCCACTGGATTTGCAGTGATGGTTTGCATATGCCCTTTAAGTGTTTATGTTTAAAGATAAGCTGCTTTTCTATTTATGCTTTATTTAACATTTACATTTATAATATTTCTTTGAGTGGTTTCTATCATTTTGGGTTCCTTTGAGCTTTCTGAGTAAAACGATAACCATTTTCTATGGGAGGAATGATAAAAGTTCCTAGGATGGGACAAGCCTCGGGAGTTTTCCACTAGTACTAAAAATAGTGAGGCCAAGTGACAGCCACATTCTAGTGAAAGTCCTCCGTGGAAGCTCCAAAACCCCTCTGTCTGCTTTGTTTTACATGCTATCAGTGCATCAGCATTTCACTGGGGTACTGCAATGCATTAGAAATTACTTCTGTCTGTATGTTTGCCATTTACAACCCACATGTGTTGGACAAAAGACAGAGGAGGAGTGAAAAAGATGGCATGTTCAGCCAAAGTTTCCCCATGATTTCAGTGGGAATACTTTTCTCTAGCACAACAGACAATTTGTAGATTACACCGTCCTTGACAGTTTATCACACATGTTTTAACCATTATATTGTATGTGAATGTGTTTTGAAAAGTGGAGGCAGCTTTGCCCAGGTTCTATTGGGGAGAATACTTTCCTTTTCTGAAATGATTAAGTACATCAACATCCCAAAGTCTGTGTGTGGTTTTGACAACTGTCATCTTACTGTCCATTGGGATCCACTTGAATTGAAACTCCTGAGAGAAGTTTATTAAACTTACAGGTTAATGCCAGAAAGATAAGAAAAAAACTCCCAAACCAAAATAAACCAAACAGATCTACCCTACATTGCTGAAATCAGGTAGAACGCCATGTATCTCATTAGAAAAATCTGCTTTTAATATTTTTGTTTCAAGAAATGATGCATGACTTCTCAAATCCTTCCTGCAATTAATCCCCCATGTTCCTGTGTTTAGAAAATGATTCATTACTTTTGAACCTTCCTTAGTTTCCCTCGGTTTGTCCTTGGGGAGCCATTAACACACATTGTAGTGAGCTAGAGTTACCTAACTGCAAACGTCATGTCTATTTGTTTTTACAGGTGCAGCATGCTGAATTAAAACCATACAGCAGCTCCAGTCCCATTAGGAAGAAGCGGAGTGCACTATAGGATGCAGCGGGGTTTCAGAATGAAGCATCTCCCTCCATGCACATGCGTGCACACACACTGCACCCCTCCCCTCCTTCATGCTTCAGAACAACACTAGGAATCACTGCCACAGACTTTTGCTTTTTTTTTGAAGATGTGGTTTTATAGAAACACCTATCTTGGGTTTCTTTTTTGGGTTGTCTTTTCGGCATGGAATAATGTCCCTAAAAAGAGCAAGGTGGAACATATGGACTAGTTTGTGGGATGGGGAGGAGGAGAATGGGAGAGAATGGTGCAACTGCACCTTTTATTTTTCTTTTTTTCTTTTTTCCTTTGATTGCAGAGACAAGGCTGGATGTGGCAGCACTCCCTGTTTTCTGTAGGAAGAGATAATTCTGCTTAGTGTAGCAGATCAGCTGAGCTGATGTGAGGAGATGCTCTGAAGCAGTTTTTAACATATCCAACAGATTTACATTAAGATATGAAAGCTATTCTTTTCTGAGTTAAATCACTGTGCTTAGAAAGGTTTAAGCTCTGAATTAACGACTCTTTGATACCCATCTTCTGTTCAAGCAGTGTACATTTTTAAAAGTTTGTTATCATAATTAGCAGAAAGAACTAGGAGCTCCAACAGTATCTCAATATTTCATTCAGCACTTGTGGGTGGGTTTTTTACCCCTTTTTTTTTTTTTATTTAAAGCCCACCTTGTGGTTAACTCTTTGGATACTGGAATCATTGGAGATCCATTGCTGGCAATGGATGTATGAAGACCTTATACCATGAAAGGATTAAGAGACTGTAGAAAAGGCTAACTCATGGACCTGAAAAGGCTCTCTTGATATGCCTTTTATAATTCCATCTCATCAGATAATTTCAGCAATGCTGTTGTTTTCCTGTCTAAATCCAGAGGGGTCAACACTACAGATCCAAGAGAAAAAAAAAGTACTTTATAGCCTTAAATAAATAAGTGCTTGTGCAGAAAGAGAGCAGACGTGGTTGTGCAATAGTGTGCAGGCTTTGGTCCACCCCTGATGTCTTCTTGTGGTCTTTCCTGGTGGTTCACAAGGAGAGGACCAGAAAGTGAAGTCATATAGAAACTGAACAATGAAAAGACAGCAGAAAGTGACCTCGTTTTCTGTTCTGAGGAAAATGTGATTTTTTTGCTTGCTTACCAGTCTTTTAACTATTGTGCTTTAGCTTTATATATTTCAGATGACCAGCATTATTCAGATTGCTTGACTGGAGAAGCTAAAACACAGAATCATATGTAAACCTGCTTAATTTTGGTGATTGTTTAGCCCCTGAGACCTTTAGGTGCTGTAGGACATTGTGGGAGCACGTTGCCACCACAACAATTCACTGGTAGCACAAGAGCTGAAGTTGTTTCATATGTTTCCCACGGAAGGGTTACCCCTAGCATCGCCTGGGATAGTTCCCAGTACAAAGAAATAAAGAAACCTGAGAGATAGGTTTCTTTTTGACAAAAAAAGACTTTGTAAGTCATCTAATAAAAGATAAAATTGTTAAAATGGTTTTTATGGATTGGTGATTCAAATGGAGCTGTGTGTGGATCTGTGGGCCTATTGCGTGAATTTAAAGAAGGAAAACTTAACAGCAGAGTATCTTCCACTGGATTATTAGCCAGATTCAGTAATTTTTCATAAGTTTATTTTTCAAAGTCCCACTGTGCCTTTGAATAAGGACAGACACATTTTCGTATACTTGATTGGATAAAGAATGTATTTTGCTCATGCAGAGCTGTGTGTAGAAGCAAATGGAAGGATAGAAGTAAGATTATCTTGATTTAAAAAGCCACAAAAATGCCTCTTTGTTTGCACGTGTGCTTGTGTACCCATGTATATACAGAATTGTATAAAGAGTACATGTATAATGTATTTATAGCTGAGTGTGTGTGGGAAAATGGGTGAATATCCAGATTGAAAAACCTTGAAAATGTTTATGAAAAATGCCAAAGATTCTAAAGCTTATCATCTTGCGTCTGTTCTTCTTCATTTTGTATCTTTCCCGGCATGTCTCTCTGGCTGAGCCAGATCTCTGCATGATTTGATTTACTTCAACTTAATGAAGCTGGTTGGAAAAAGCCTTGTAGAAATTACAAAATCTCCAGTAAATCTCCTTCTTGTACATACAATAGATGTCCACGGAACCCTTTTGTTAAGCCAGTTTCTCAATCTTCTCTGTAAACAATGCCTCATTGTCTCGCTTAAAACTATCATCTGGTTTATCATACTGTAGTCTTGTCATTTTGTAAGGACCAAAGTCAGACATATTTAAGCAGGCATGTGAGATCTGATGGTTGATTTGAGTGAAAGCATTCAACTGCAGGAAAAATTGTTTATTTATTCAGAAGTTGGGACTGATACTTTAATAGATGGGGGGTTTTTCCCTATAGATTTTTTTCACGTAGAGCTGATTTCTGTTCAGGATACAGGGTGATGTCTTTTTTTTTTTTATGTAGATATGTTTGGTTTCAGAATAATTTCTGTTAATTGTTATGCTGGAGACATACCAAATGCAGGGATTTGGATGGACCAGTACCTATATATGTTGTAATGAGCAGTTTTGTTTTGATAAATGCTGTTTGAAATGCAATAAACATGGGAGGTTAAACTGATGCTTTTCATTTATCTGGTTTAGGAGATAT
The DNA here is from genome assembly GCA_013399895.1 of Serilophus lunatus. NCBI lineage: Eukaryota > Metazoa > Chordata > Aves > Passeriformes > Eurylaimidae > Serilophus > Serilophus lunatus. The sequence continues at coordinate 797,229 of VXBA01004485.1, read as the reverse complement.
GTTTCTCATTCTCTGAAAAATACTTGCTGTGCTATAATATTTAGTATCTGACTAGGTAAGCAAGTACTTCCCTTGGCAGTGCAGTGTAACAACTAAAACTGGAATTTACTTGAAGTGGACTAAGGAGGATAAGTGCATCTCCTGCTGCAGCAGGAAATTAGTTAAATCCTTACCCCACCTAATTACAACCTGTTAGTGGGATTTCCTAGGCCCTACCTAAAGGGGAGGTTATGTGCATTTACTGCACATTCCAGTCATCAAACTATATTCATATTTGTCATTTGATTCTTAAAGCAAGAATACTAGTTGATGTGTACCTCTGTGTCCATTTACCTGTGCAGATTAGCAGTTTTTACATTTTTGATCTATTCAATGTCTAGCATAGAAATTAAAAACATATATATTTAGTTTAAGCTAGTTATTTCAGTGTATTTTCAGTCTAAAGTTTCTAAGAACAGAAGCCATTCAGAAATTTCAGTCTAACTATGGGTCTTTTGAATTGTAGAATTGTGGACATAAAGGAGTATGAAGCATGCCCACTAACTGTGGAGTGTAGAAATAACCAGGTTTGACATATATGTGCATATGTTTGCCCAAACAAATGCTGCTGCCAAAGGTTTATTTCTTGAATAATCATGAGTAGGGCTGAGGACTCATGGATAGATCATGATAGTAAAATTCAGTCACTGAAATGTACCTTTTGGGAAGCCAGGAAACAACTGAATAAAGCACAGTTGGTGGAAATGTCACACATCTTTCCTTTTCATCTGCTTGCAAAGCTCCAGTTTTCGCCTTCAGCCACAGCTCTATTTCCCACCTCTGCTTCCCCCTTGGTCCCCTCCTGAGCCCCCACAATGCAGTGGAGAGCCCAGGCTTTCCCTGCAGCCCTAGGTTCCCCCAGTGGAGACCCCTGCCCAGCAGACCAGCACTAGCACCCCTGTGCATGGGAAAGGGAAACTGCTTGGCCCCTAGAAATTAAACTGACTGCTGCTAATTCCCTGCCTGGGGTAAGAGTATAACAGCTCCCTGAATTGGGCTGTCCCACTAGAAAACAGAGACTTGCCATTTAATTTCCTGTACTCTACATGGGGCTATGTTTTATTTTATATTTTTAATTTGGAGGGCCTGATCCTGCAGGCATTACCACAAGGGGAACTCGAGTTATTTTCTCATCAGACCAGTTTGTTCACACCAGGAAGGAATTTGGCATCTCTGATACCTTAAAAGTAAAATGGACAATATACATTTTAGCCAAACCTTAACCTTGTGATTTTCCAACCTTTAACTTAGACTGTTTTGGAAATGTTAGCTTTGACTTTAGAGACTATGGCATGTGTTAGTATTGAATCCTGTTCTGACTCAATATCGTGTGTTTTATCTGTAAAGCTACATATGTTAGGGTCCTGCTGCACCTACCCCTTCAAATCACACGGAGGCATGATGAGAGTATCTGCTCCTCAGCATCCTAAAAGTTATCAACTCAGAAGAAAGCTGAGATACTACAAATGATTGTTAATCTGTTGCAGATACAATTCAATGTTTTAACCATTCTCAAATTTGGATAAATTAAGTGAAATATGATTTTGGGACAAAGAATCTGCCTGACACTTTATTAATGGGGAAGGCCATCAGCAGTAACAGTCATTATATAGTTTAAGGAACATGTGAGCAAATAATATCTTTATGATATAAATATTCACAAACATTTAGAAATGGAGTTGTAGTGAAAAAAAGCCTCTTGAGATTACAGCATTTTCATCTACTTTTCTCTATGATTCTTTGACTGAAAACAATGTAGCATTTCAGGAGAATTTAGAAAGTCATTTTGTTTTGAATAAAAGACATGTTCTTCTGACATAAATCATGAAACTGAGCATGGGGAAGCAGGAGGTGGCATTCAGGTCTCAATGTTTGCAGCAGCAGCAGCACCTGGACGGGCATCAGTTCAAACTCTCAGCGTGGCTTTAACCTGAGGGCTGGTGATTCTTGTTAAATTTTACGTGAACGAACGTTGCCAGTCGGTTCCTGCGTGTTGGATTGAACACCTGCAAATTCCCTCTTGGCTGAACAAGATGTTACGCCTCTTGCAGGGGAAGAAAGGAAAAGCTGGAAGACATGCTGGTGTAAACTTCATTTGTGCTGATGTCCTAGTGCAACCAGCCTTCTAAACTCATGAGGGCTTCCTTGCAGAAGGAAGATAGGGCAGGCTCATGGACTGGGCACGTACATCTGGTTCTGGATCTTGCAGGGCCAACCGTGGTCAGATTTAGAAAGTCAACAGATTGCCTTGATTGCTGGCTGCTAGAATGGTTCAGCAAGCACATCTAAGAGTGACTTTCAGTTCATGAAGAAAGGATAAGGCACTCGACTTCAGTAATTTAGAGGGTAGATGGATGGGTATGGGTAGGGAACCTGTGCTAGGGAATGCTTCCCCAAGGAATTTACAAACTCTGTGTCTAGGGATTTCTCGTCTACACTTGATTTGTTGTGATCAGATTTCTAGCAGGTGGAAGAATAATTTTTTTGCTCTTGACCTCTGCATTTTGTTAAGTTACTTTTATAGTGGGAAAAAGCAAGTGTTGAACTGTCATCTCTGGACTAAAGATGATAAAACCTAAAGACTTGGGCCTGACACTTCTAAATACCTGATCAGCCTGGATTCTCCTTCAGTCCCAAAAGGAGGTGAGGATAAAATGCTGCTGGATCCAAATGCCTTCAGGGCAGTGCAAAGTCTACTCACCAGTAATGTCATGGTGACTTCAAAGATGCTGGTGAATATTTCAGTTTTACCCTCAGCAGTGGTAAGTGAATAAAAGGGGGATTGTCCTAGTGACTTTACACTTTATTCCTACTGTGGGTGTTTTTTAACAGGGTCACATGAGAAGAAACAAAACCAAAACGTTTTTATTTCTTGTGCAAACACTTGCTGCTACTTCTGTCCTAGCTACTGCTTGTGGAATATGGGATTTGACTTGTCTTTGATCTCTCACTATCACATAGGGCAACTGCTTCTAAGGGCCTGTGTGTGTGCACAGCAAATCCATGTTATTTTTCACTTGCTCAGTACTGCCACCTCCCAACGTAAAGGAACTGTCTCATCTTCATTTTCAAGTGGAGATGCACAGTGGAAAGAGCATATGTTCCTACGGACAAAAAAAGACTGTTAAATTCAGTGACTTTTGTGCTAAATTTTGCTTTGATCATGGCTGTCTGCTTTCTCCCTCCGTTTTCCGTCTGCCTGTGGTCGGCTCGTTCTGCAGAGTGAGTATCTGAAGCCACACAGCAGCTACAACCTTAGAAGAAGGGGCAGGCAGGAGAGGGATTAAGACTCCCTCCAGCTCTGGCAATAGACGACTTTACTGAAAGTCAATGCCATTCCCTTGCATTTATCACTGCCACTCTTGCTCTGCATATTTTTGGTATTCGCCATGCATTGTTAGCAGTGATTGTCATGTAATTAAATCACTGCTCATCACAAGAGCCTATTTTTATGCTGAGATAAGCATCAGAAGTCTGCTGCAGCGTCCCCCAGATCAATAAAGATGTTCCCTGTAGGATTACAAATAGTCTGGGGTTGTACAGGGCACTAGAATTAATTAGGAATGATTTCTCTTTTTCTTTCTTCTTTCAATACATTTTTAATTGTTTATCCATTTTCGATGGGCTTGTTTTTAACTCTACTGTGATGGCCCAGATGCTTCTGTTCAGACCTTTTGAGTATGATATGATATCAATTTGGGCAATACCAAATTGCTGTGAGCTGTCACTATTATCATCATCTTTCCATAGCCGTGTGTGACTGTTGCTTCAAAATATGTTTTTGAATGAGATATTTGCATCTCAGGCTTTGCACTTGAGATTACAGTTAAATGGGTTTATTAAATGATTGAACTTTGAGATCCAAACACAATGAGTAACCTTCAGGTGCTACCCTGAAGATTTTGGCATTTTGATCAGAAGACCAGGAGAAACTTAAGTAATCTCCCGAGGAAGCCGTTGCCCAAGGTCACAGAGCAAGTCTGTGGCAGAAAACAGGCTAGCACCCTGGATTATTTTGGTTTAGACTTTCCTAGTCTCAGATGTCCATTTTCCTTTATATTATTTTTACACTTTCTTCTGCTTGTATGCCAGACTGGTTTTATCATTCTCCCTGGGCCATGACCCGATAGATGGGCTGTCTGTTTAGGACACTGTGTGGTGAGACAGAAGTTTCTGGAGAGTTTCTAAAAACAGGATGGGAATGCCCATGAATGGATGAGGCATAGGAAAGGTGAAAGTCTTTGTTTTCACTGCCTTTCAGCTAAACAGCTGAGTGCTTTGTTGTTCTGATCGAGCATCATCAAAAATGGAAATGGCTTCTTCAGCTGTGTTGGGTAGAGAGTATTTGTCCTCTCAAAAGCACAGGGAAAAGGTAAATTCATTTTAGGGGATAGAATCAGTATCAGGATTCTTGTAGGGAAATATAATCACTTCTCTACATGAAAAAGCAATGAACAGTTGAGTATTTTACACTTGCATTGCTGTATTCCAGTGTCGTTCTTCATGAGCTGCACCTAAAGTGAACTGAAATCAAATGCCTGTGGAGCAAAAAAGGCTTTGGATCAGTCTGGCCACCTCTATGAAAGGAATAAACAGTGGAAAGGGAAACAGGTAAACAGATTTACTGCTGATAAACTAATGCACTTAATGCATAGAGGATGGTGACCCATCAAGACCCAAGGCCACATGAACTTACTGCATCACAAACTAGCAGAAGTCGCCTGTGCCCAGAGCGTGAAGTGATGCAGCTGCTGTCAGACAGCCAAAAATTATCTGCCTAGGATTGGTGTGGGGTAGCACAGGAGAAGAGCTGGCAGCCCCTGAACATCTCTGGGTTAAAAGCTTGGTGAAAGCCTTCTGAATGAGCCTCTTCTCATGTGATCCCTCAGGAGGGATCTCCTGTACAAGTCACATTCTTCAGTAGTGGCTTGTTCTGTTCTCCACTGCAGCACTGTGCACTAATAGTGGAAAGGACACCATCATTCTTGCTTTTGCCAGTAGAGCCCTGATGATCTCAGTGCTTGCTCCTGCCTTACCCGTGCAACAGAGAATTCAGGCTTGCCTGTTTTCTACTTGCCAGCTCCCTCCTCCCTGGAAAGGAGTTCTAGGGGATTTTGCTTCTCCCTTGAAGCTCTGCAAAGCTGCTGCTCGTGGCAAGCTGTGCCCAGAGGTTCAGGGTATGAATGTGCTCAGGGAACAAGGGGTCTGCAGCATGGGCTTTTTGCAGCTTTTCTATTGTACATGCATAGTGTTAGACTTCTTTACGGGGAACGTCTTTCCAAAGTTATTTTCTGTTTCCTCGTGTTCAGTCATTTCCATCATCACAGCGTGACTTGGATTAAGGTAACTCAGAACAGGAGACTCCTATAAGAGATATATTTGCCTCAGAAATTTTTATGAGAAATAATTCGATTGCCAGATCATAAGGTCAGTTTGCTTGCCATCAGTCTTTCCGCTTTTTAAGTAGTATTGCTAGAGCTCAAGTGTATGAGATAAATTTAACATTGTCATACATTTTGGTTGAGTTCAGATTTTTGGGAATGGCTGGCATCCATGCTACATCAAAATGCTCCATGTTTTGGAAAACTGGATTACTTAACCAAAAGTAGTATACTGAGATTCTCAGTGGGCAGTTGCCCTAAATCCCAGTCCTGATTAAGTCAATGCAACTATCCCATTGTTCTGAAATTAGCCCTGGACAGCCTTGCTGTGTGGTGACCTCTGTGGCAGTTGCATGGCTGCCTCATGGATAATTTGCAAATTGCCCATGAACCATGTGTACAAACATGTCTGGTATGGTGCTAATTTACTGGCAAGGTCTGGGTACACGGATCCAACACTCTTCTCAGGGGGAGTTTCAGCCATGCCCAGCAGCCAGTGTAGAGGTTTGATTTCTATGCAGCATGTCAGGGATGCCTGATGGATAGGCTCAGCTCCTCTTTCACAAGTGTTTAGAGATCTCCTGCCAGGCCAGAATTTGCCAGATGACCATGGTAGGGGAAAGCATTAGAATTTTTTCCATAAATATAACCCCTCCACACCCCCAAAAGTTTATCTAGTTCATGCATGGATGTTATGAAATCCTTGTTCAGGGCTACAGGACGTGGCTGAACATTATCTGTTCTATGTTCCGGCTGCATTTATTTTGGGGTGGTCAGAAAGGAAATCCTAGTGTAGAGGCAGAGGGAACATTTTTGCTGGACTGCTGTGAAAAAGAAAAATACCTGCCCATTTGGAAGGGTTTGAACTCTTAGCATAAGGCTCTGGGAGATGGATGAATGGTCAGAGGGAGGTGACGGGTGGGTCAGAGGTCCTGTGGCATAACTCATCACTGTGTGAAGTCCCTATCTTACAGTGAAAGTCTAAGAACTGTCTGGCAGTAGCATGACCCATAGCAGCCAATTCATCAGAAGGATTTCCCGTCTGAATATGCAGATGTGTGCACAGTTATTTTACCTATCTTCACAAACAGAGCCCGTATCCCTGCATGCTTAAATAAATCTTGGCGCTGTCCCTTCCAGAAGGCATTTTGGGTTCAGCCTGGTGGCCTGCATCCTGCATAGTTTTGTTCAGCAGAGTCCTTGCAAACAGACTGTCTCCTCTTCCCTTTCCGCTTCCCCTTCCTCCTCCTCCCATCCCACTGCAATCACTGCTGCCCAGACCCATCCTTCACTTGCACAAAACTGATTTCTGTTTATGGAGCAGCTGGCAGCAGCAAGGCTCAAGCACTGAGCGATGACTAAGAAACAAGCCCACTTTTCCCTTAGCTGTCAGGAGCTTTTAGAAATAACACCCTCCTCTGAGGAAGTCAGAATAGCAACAGGAAAATAAGTAAAACCTATTATAAAACAGTTGTCCAAGAACTTAGGCACGGCGCGGGGTAGAGATCAATATGCTGTGAAGGTTAAATCTATTTTCACACTGTGTTCTATTTCACAGTTTAATGGTGTTTTAATGTGTCTGTCACTGAGCCCCCTTCATGTTATGCAGGTAGAGCCCTTAGAAAGGAGAAATAACATTGGCTTTACAAGCTTCACAGTAACATCTTATTTACCAGCTGAGATCTGACGCTTTCCTCTCTGGGCATACGCCAGGGCTTAACTACTTTATTTTGCTTATTTTATATTTTATTTTATTTTTTAGAAGACATAATGTGCTGTTGCATTTACAATAATTTTTAGATGGCTTTTAGGGAATGCCTGTAGGGATGGGAGCAGCAGGAGCATGTGTGTGCCTGTGTAGAAGGGACAGAAATATCTACAGAAATAGGTGTTTATACAAGCTAAGTACACGGAGGATATGCAGAATTCCCAGGCTTGAGTTTGCATCCAATCAAAGTGGTATATTTGAATGCTTTATCTTGAACTCAGCTGATGCTAGGACGTTACCCTGGGCTGGGGAAGAGCATGGAGGACAAAGTAAAGATTCTGAGAGAGGATGATGAAAAAGGAGAGCTGATTTCAGCCTATGCCAGTAGAAAGGTTGCAAAGAGAGAGAGAGGGAACAAAGGGAAAGAAGGAAGTGTGGTATAAAATCCAGGATAGCTGCAGTGCCAGAGCACACTGCAGACCTGTCTTCAGTGTTTGGGATGAAGAAATTTGTATTTCCAAGGCTCAATTCACACCCTTTGTTTAGAAGATAAAGAAGGAAAAGATCCTATTCTGCTTTAATTGCCTCTCTCGAGCTTCAGCTAGGGAAGGGAGAAGCTGGGGTACCCTGGTCCGAAGATACTACTGGTCCAGGGCTTCTGATGTGGAACAGATGCTATGCGCTGTTGTTGGTGTGCTGACCTGCTTGGTGAGGATGCTTTGACAAACCTCCCACTGCCTGCGGCTCAGCCAGCAGCTGGACACAGCCTCTGGCCATTTACACCCTCCTGCAATGAGTTGAGGCTGCAGACAGCTGTATTTGCTCCCACTGACAAGGCTGGCTAAGCCACAATTGAGCAACTCCTCTGGTTTTGCCACAAGTGAATCTACGTGCCTCTGTTATCCAGAGGGTCTTGCTCCAGACATCTGCACATTGTAATTGATTTGTGGAGTTGGAGGAGGACAACCTGCTTCTGCCGGTGGCTTCTCTTAAGTGATCTCTCCCCATCTAAGCCCTCTTCAGCTCCCTCACATTGCTGGGAGAGCCCTCTCCTCTGCTCTGTTGCCTTCCCACCTCCCTCATCTTTTGCTCCCTCAGTTGCTCTTTACCCTCCTCTTCCTTTGTCTCGCAGCCAAATGACTTAACTCTGCTCAACTTCCTGGGAGGAGTAGGCTGTGAAAAGGGAATGCATCAGAGAAGGAGGTATAATATTAAACCTTCTTAGGAGCAACTTGTTAAAAACCTCATGCTTCCCCTCAGCCTTTGCTCTGTCCAGGTCTGCTGAGGGCTGGTGATTACTGGAGTGTGAGTTTTTAGACTTGCAAAGCATTGACTTGGCTTAACCCATGTATCCCACTGCAGCAGGAGCGTCTGCAATGTGTGTTTTGGCTTTGGTGCACTGTGTGCTTTGAGTTCATCTCTTCCCCCCTTCCGTTTTCCATTGTTGGAACAACAATCTTCTGCTGGATGCAGAACTGAACCAGCCCCGTATTGTGGGGCCAACAAAAACTATCTGCTATTGTGTTTTCCATCCTCCACAAGGTAAAATACCGGTGCTGAGAGCAGCTGCCCCCCTGGTGGGAGCCTGTTGTCTGAAAATCCAGTGACTGATTTCATGGGGCAAAACTTAGTCTCAAACAATGAGAAATGAATTTGCATCCTTTGTGGCTGAGGGTTCAAAGGGTTTAAGCCTATGAATGAGGGTGACTCACCTTTGGAGGGCTCCAATGGTTCCCTCCCCAGCCACTGCAGGCACTAAAGTGCAGCCTGTTGTGTTAAAACATAACAAATATTCTGGACAGCCAAGCGCAGCCCTGAGCGCTTGCTTTATCCATACTTTCCGAATGGATAGAAACTTCTGAGAAGGTCAGGACTAGGGACAGAAAACCTTAAGGACGCAAAGTCTCAAAGGGCTACCAAAAATAGATTCAATTCATTTTTTTGCCCCAGTTTTTCGAGTCTAAGGTAGTTAAGAAAGGTTGTTATCCAATAGTCCTTGCTCAAAATCCATAACACATTCACATCTGGCCTTGTGTGAAATGGTCAGAAAAAAATTTGTTCTGTTCAATAAGAGAGACTAGTGTTTGAATCTTGTGTCCTCAGGGTTTGTTTTGGTTTGGGCTTTTTTTTACTGGCCTTTACTTTTTAAGAGCTACTTCTCCTGCTTCAGTCACTAGAGCAAGTCCATGAACATCTCAATTACAATATTGAATATAAACTTTGAACATTCACCCAAGTGAGGTTGTTATTCTGAAAAAAGAACTGGATTCCTGTTATGGGCCTAACTTTTAGGGATTTAATTTATGCAAATTCTCCACCTTAATCACAGAATTTTAGTTTAAATGGGAAAATTGAGAAAGCTGCCTGATCAAATGGCTTTGAAGTTTAATGTCCATTTTTAGAAGTAAAATTTCGTTGCCTTGGGCAATCCATGGCCAGGTGCCTTACATCAGGTGTTGGGACTTTGGAAAAGTGACAAAAACCCCACTGAAGTAGAAACGGTTCATTACTGCAAACTCAGTTTCTTTCCTGCTTTATAGACCTGGGGGAAAAAAAATGTTTGTTTTTTTGTCTTGCTCAAAATCAAATTCTACTAAGGTCATTAATGCAATAATATAGTTTGTTTAAAACATCAGATTTACTGTGAGTTTCCTTGTGAAATATTAAAACACTGACATAACAGATTAGAAGCAAATGAAAGGTTAGAGACAGGAAGATATCCAAAATCATGTAAATTTTAAAGAAGTTATTAACACACAGGGAGATGATAATTTGGTGTTGACTAATTCTTATTTATAGAAAATAATGGATGAAGTTTTCTAGTGTGAGAGGATTAGTGTCTCTGGTAGCTGCAAGATGGAAGAGTTTTGCCTCTCTGTGAGAAATTCAGCATTCCCTTGGAATTAAGGCATAAGATGTTGTCTGCCTGCCTTAGTTGTGTACACTTGAGTGCTTGCTAGGGCTGATCTGCAAGGTCATAATCTGGAGCAAAGAATGATAGCACAGAGAGACTTCAGGGATCTGAGCAGCTCCTTGAAAAGGAGTGGGTCTGAATGCTCATAGATAGAGGAAAAAGAGAATTACAGAGCATCGGCCAGGGCTGAGGTTGTGTTTCAGAGGGCAGAGGGAGAGATCAGTGTGGGTTTCCTGTCATGGTCCATAGAAATGAATAGCTTTTCGTGTATAATTTAGATTTTTCTTCTATATTAAGCTTGGAAAGTATTTTTCAGAACTGAACATTTTCAAATGTTCAATGTTGTCACATGAAGACCTGGTAGATTTTTATGACCAACCTGAGATATCATGATCCTGGACTCTGAGGTGAAAAAGTTCTTCAGAAGCTCAAAACCAGTTCCATTTGCATTTCATATCATTTCCATTGCCTCTTACCTGTGGAGATTACTGACTTCTTGACTGCATTTCTGAAGTCATGTTTCTGATACTGATAATCACTTAGGGCTGCTCATATTTTTCAAGTATGTGAAATTCCCTTACTTCACATAAAACTCTCTCCTTGTAAAATTAACTCTAGAAAACACCCAGGAAGCATCAGTACCACTGAAGAAATTTAAGTGAATTCAAATATCTGAAAAACGTTGTTTAAAACCCTTACCTAGACCTAAGGCTTTGTGATTTAGTGGTGAATACACATTTCAGATACTTATGAGAAGAAAATCGGTTCATAACCTGGTAGTTATTATTGTGATACAAATTTATATATTGCTTTGAATTGCTGAATAACTTTTTCATCATTTCTAAAATGGAGTTAAAAACTTAGTTATATGTTTTTTACGTCTTCAGCTATGTTTCATTGCAAGACTTTGGAAAATATTTTGTAACAGTGCAATAGTTCTGACAGTAAGTCAATGTAAGTTGCCATAGAAAAAAAATTCTAAACAATTATCCCTCCCACCCAAACCTTTTCTTAGAAGCAGTATCAGAAAATTTTAATGACTTTGTACTATTGTCAAAAAGAGTTTTTTCATTGACTTGAAAGGAAGAAATGTTTAACCCCTTAATTTTTACATTAGCAGAGAGGAGTAATTGAGTTGTTAATGGATTTTGAATTAAAATGTAGTTATAATAAATAAGCCCTTTTCCATTTAACCTGAATCAAGCAGCTCCCAGTTCACTGCAGTTGAAGTTCTCATGCTCTGCTTGCATCTCCCTCTAAAAATCTGTACTCAGATGCCATCATGATACAATGAAAAAAAAATAAAAATCCACTGATTATAAAGAAACTGCTATACTCTGCTGCAGGCAATGCAGAGGCTGAAACGTGAGAGTCCTGTCCCTGCCACAACACTGACTGGGACCCAGGAGCTGTCAGAAAGGTCAGGATTTCAATGATGTGTCTGTGCATTTCCAGTGCTCACTGCATTCTCTTCTTCTGCTCCGTTCTTTCCTTTCCAAACCCCTCCGGAGTAAACGCATCCTCTCAACAGAACTTTCTGGACAAACAAATGTAGTAAATAAATAAATAATTGCGGAAATGTTCAAAGTCAGAAATGTCCTTCTGAGGCTTGTGGAAGGAGATACATTTTGGAGCCTGAAGACTATTCTGGATCATTGAGGTCTCTCTCACAGCTCTCCTTTCTGTGCTGAAAGGCTTTCACCTTTTCTGTTTTGAAAAGATTTGCTAATGCTCTTTTCATCCTCTGTGCACATGCCAGTTCTTCACAGAGATGTTGCATGAAATGACACATTTACAAGGTGTGATTGACCCGGTTCAGGTCTGAAGTTCAGTCCACTACATTTAAAACTCTGATTTATGACTGCAAAATTACATCAACTAGAGTGCAAATTAGATAAAATCAGGACACCAGTTCTCACCTGAGTTTTGGCCTTACCTGGAAGCATCAAATCATTATCTACACTTCCTCTGTGAGAACTGCAATATCTGCTTAAGGAGTTGGATATGTAGCAAGGTTAACTCCTCCTCAAACGGGTCTGATTGCCTTGGCCATGGTCATGTGAGACAGCTGTAACTTGTCTAGGGATCAAGTTGTTGTCTTCTGTAACCATATACCATCATTTTGAGCAGATTGCTGAATTTTTTTCCATTTAGGAATCCATAAAACATTTCCAGTGGAGATGAGGATTCCTGTATAAATGTAAGTCTTTGGAATGGGCTCGATCTTCAGAAGATTTTTTGGATTGCAGATTTTTTGGATATGCATCCATAGCTCCCTTTGGGTTCAGATGTTTCATGGTTTATTTGAAGCCAGTTGCACACTTTTTGTCTGTCTTGAATGAAGCATTTACATTTCTTCAGTGAACAGAACAAAATCACAACAATTAGTAAACACTTTAAAAAAGCAAAAATATCCCCTAAACCCACATCCATAGAGAGTGATTTCAAGCAAACTTTTTTTAGACATGTATTTCTACAGTCTCCTTACTAGTGCTTTTTTTCTCCTTATTAGTGCTTTAGATTAAGATTGAATCTGGAACGTCCAGGGCTTCACTGTGTTGTTGTTCTGTCTTACAGCTCTGCTCTACGATGCCCAGGAGTGCAATAGTGAAGAGCCTCTGCCTGGAAGCAGGTGGAACTCACTTTGACTGGAGCAACTTTTATCCTTCTGCGGAGTGCCCTGTATAATGATGTGTGTGTTACAAAAGGAAACATCCCATTTTCATCCCTTTTGTCCTTTTTTTTGCTTGCTTCAGAACTTGGAAATGATTGAAAAGCAGCAGCTGGGAAAACAGGCACATCTCCTGAGCCTGAGGAGGATTTTAAGCATTGATAAAATCAAAAGAAGCAATGGGCCAATCTCAAAAAACTCATCTGCAAAACATCAAATGGCCAGTAGGATTTAAAATGGCCATTTATTCCAAGAACTTGCAGAACTGCTTTTGAATAGTTGTGCCTAGATTTAACATGATGGTTTGAGGGAGAAATCTCACTCATAGGAGAAGTGTTAGCAAATCAAGTAAGCCAAGGGATGTGAGGAAAACTAATATCTTTTATTTGACACATTAATCTCAGTTGTGAGCAGGAAGATGAGGCTTCAAGTATTGAAGTCTGTTGTTGGGTCTGAGACAGCATGCTAGTTTTCTGGTTGCGGCTCTCCAGTTCAGGATTTATAATTTCTAATCCTACCTCAGTAGATAAAACCACCATCTGCACATCTTTTTAAGTGGGAGTTTCTACTGGAAATACAATTCTTTTCTTTCATTAAATTCTTTAAGAATGAAGAATTATGGATTATGAACTGGACATAGCAACTGCACCCATTGTAGAGCCTAGAAATTAAGCTAACTTTGACTTTCAGTTTGTGTCGTAGCAAAATGCTCATGTGTTTTCCCAGCAGGATTGCTGGCATGAAAGTGTCCACTGTGTTTTGGCCCAGTGTAATCTGTATTTCTAATTAAGACTATTGGCAAGTCCACTTGTCTGACATGTGCAAAGAGCAAAAAATAAAGCAATGAGAAAATTCCAATCTGCAAGGAAATCTTTGTTTTAAATTTCCTTGCTTTATCTCTCTCTCCTATAATTGTGAAGTGCAGATTGCACTAGGGATGCCTTGACAATGGTACTTACTGCTGCAGAGGGTTGGGGCACTTTTGGTTTTTCTGATTTGTTTTCCATCTCTAGGGATTTCCCCTTTTGGTCATTGACTCTTTGATAGAAATGGCTCTATGTGCTTCTAGATCCTACTGTTGTGGGGTAGTTCAGCACCTTGTAGGGATGTCTCTGCTCCTGCAACTTGTCATTTATTCATCTTAATGATCCTTTCCTCTTGGAGCCCTCCACGGTTTGTTCTGGGGTTGAGCTGAACCCACGATGTTCAAACCTAGATCTTCCTATATTGCTCATCTGTGAGGTTTTCAGTCTTTGTTCTCTTACCTCTTTTGGAGGAAGAGATGGATTTTGAAACTTCTAGAACGGTTTATACTTTCAGCCCTTCTTCTCATCAATTCTTGACACGTTTTTGCAAACAGTCTTTGTTTCCATCTTAAGCCTCACCTGAAAGCTAAGTTTCTTTCGCCTACTTTGCCACCCTTCCTGCTTGATGTCTCATCCCTTGGCTTTGTCTCTGGTGTTTTCTGCTAGTACCATGCTCTCGATGAAGCCTCAGGCTGAGTGAGGGTCATCCAGGCTGCCCCAGTGCTTAGGCTAGTTACATCTAATTTGGGAACTGCTCTGAGATAGGAGAAAATGCAGTGGAAACCAAATCTCAGAAAATGCGAATAGTTCCCCTGAGAATTTAACAAAAGAAGTGGTTCTGGACCAAAATTGCATGTAATTGGAAAAGGGTTTCTAATGGCCTTTTATTTCTTTTCAATTTTCAGTATTGGAAAATACTTTAATGGGTTTAAACACCACATTTCTTACAGTTGCCTAAGAAAACTGAGGCTGGCCATTTGTTTTTTTTCTATACAAAAGTAAACTGGAGGTAAATTTTATTGTTTATTTTCATATTTACTTTTCCAGTGCTGAGAGAACAAAAACCTTGAAGGTGCATTGGCAGAGGAGTACACTGAGACACCACAACCTCCCTGTCATTCCAAACATGGGATTTACAAGAGAGTTCAGTTTCACTCATGAGACTTCTGTTGTTGCTGTCAGTAAAGGCACAACATGCAATATTAGGTCACGGTTTCACTACAAAGAGCTTTTCTCCTCTGATAAATTTTCCCAATTTATTGGGAAACTCCACTAGTCAGATTTTCCCAAGTACATCAACTAACATAGTGTTCCCCAGTGTTCAGAAGTTGCAGCAGGTTTGTCTAAATCACAGATTGCTTTAAAAAAGCAGGAGAATTTCAAGCTCTGCAGTTTTTTTAGGCTCCCTCTCACTGCTAAACCTTTAGCAATCCCTTTCTATTTTTCACTATTTCCCCACTGTTCTCATAATAAGAGGTTCATGATGATTTTTGATTTTAGAAGACAGTGCTTAAAAAAGTAATTAAAAAAAGTCAAAATATCAATAGACTTGTGATATATAACCACAAGACTTGGCAATACTTCATTTTCCTTCAAATTTAGTGTCTTCTTTTCATACACAGGTTTTCTCAGCTTTCTTTTGCTTGAGGAAACAGTCTGGAGCTTCTGGGCAAAATATAGATAGAAGAAGAGAGGAGCAGTGGACCATTGCTACAATAGGGAAGCCTAATTTTTGTCTTGGTTCATTAATGAGTCAATGCTGGATGGATGGTAAATCTTGCTCTTGTGATGAGATGAAGAAAAGCTGGAACTGTAACCTGAGAGCTCTTTATGGAGAGACAGGAAACATAACTGGAGGGATGTATTCAGAAACGAGGTAAATAACTTGTGAAGTGGTTAATCTTTGTCCTGTTTGGGACATTCATCATTATATTGCTCTGCCCATCCTTTGATTCTTATTTTTTACCAAAGGTGTACCATTCACAGCACCATTTGTACCTTTCATGGTTCCTTCTACCTCTGGTCTTTGGCATGACAATTTGAAGAACCTCTTGATGAACAGGATGAGAGACAGTCCCATTTCAGTAATTTCTCGCCTTCTGCCTCTTTCCATGGTGTAAAATTTAGTAGGATCTTACTCCTGGTATAATTCATAGCCTGGAATACAAGAACACAGCTGCAGACAATAGTGTGTAACAGGTATAAGAAGGAAGGGAGATATATTATGGTGCTATTGTTACCAAAAATAGATCTGTAAGATCAGTGATAGAAATCATCAAGATTAGATACAAAAAAGAGCAGAGGTGAATTTTACTCTTTTGTTACTCACAAAGAAATAAATGTCAGGAGCATAAACGTGCTTCACAGATAATCCCAATTTGTGACATGCAGCTTTTATTTTCAATATAATCTTTAAACAACAGCATGTAAAAAGAGGCTTTCCTTCTTCTCCCAGTCATTGTAGAAGCCCAAACCAAGACATACCACCTGTGACCCTTGGGCTAGGGAGGTCAGACCCGAGCAAGTCTCACCCACTGTGTGAGAAAAGTGAGAGCCCACTTCCCTTGCCCATAACAGATGGCAATACTGGAAGCATGAGGGTGAAGAGCTCTGAGATCCTCCGATTGGGAAAGGTCAGGAGAGCATCGCTGTCTCTTTCAGGAGCTCCAACACCAAGGGGAAAAATAAATCACACAAAGCTTAAATAGGAAACCACAGCTGCTGTCAGATTAAATCTGTTACAAGTGCATTCCACTGCCTCACTGAACAGTGTTTTATTTCACACCTCAAAATGTGAGGCCCTGTGCCACGGACTTGCTCCTTTTTCCCTATTCCCCTTAGATGACTTAACAAGCTGAAAGTGCAGCTGGAAATTAATGCTTCCTGTCTTTTTAAATAATGTGACATTGAAATCCCAGTATTTAATGCGTTGGCATTTAACATGCCACAATATTTCAGTTACTTTGCACTGGTTGGGATGCAGAAGTGTTATTACAGCTGTTCTGAAATTCTGACAAAGAAGTGCATTTCTCTCCTTTTCTTTTCTTTTTTTTTTCCCTCTTTTTTCTCTACTCTGTCCCACCATAATTGCTTTTTGCTGCATCTCTGAACCGTAACCATGGCGATCCGCCACATTCATCAGAGGACCCTCTTGTTGTTTTGCTTGTGTGAATGTAAGAAAGGGAAAAAAATAGAAAAAAAAAAGGAAGAGGGGGCATAAAATATATTCAGAACTTTCCAAAAAAAGCAGTTTTTTCTTTTTTTTTAAATCCCCTCTTCCTTCCCCCACCCCTCTGCCAAGGACAGAGAAGCTCTATTGGAGAAGTGGCTTGGCCAAAACACCAAGGATTTGTTCATAGCCTAAAAAAAGGAGAAGAGGAATTTGGTCTGGAGGTGTCACTCTTTGTGGAAAACAGACTTTGATAACTGGAGCTTTCAAGCCGTTCCCCCCTGAAAGGAGGAATTGTTATGTGCAGAAGGGGCAGGAAAGGTTGACCCTTTTCCATTTCTGCCTGATGACAAACTGGTCCTTGTTTGGAGAGCAAGTTCGTGCAGAGCATCATTACCATAAACTCATGCTGCTTTTGACTGGGCAAGGAGAAACTGCTTGGATTTGGGCAAAGATTTGGAGCTGTCCCTTCCTGGGTTTGCTGGGTACATGATCTGGGTTCTCATGCCATGGGTGCTGAGGAGTGAGAGTTTGAAACCACTGTCTGTGATAAGGCAGGTAAGAGATGAAAGGGATGCTCTGAGATGTTTTTCTATATCTGACATCTCATCTCTTTCACTGCTTCAAAATGTTGTAAGAATCAACCTTGAGACTTTCATGTTGAGGGACTTCGGGGCATGTCTTTACTTATGTCCTGGAGCTACTTAGAAGAGATGGGAAAGCTATCTGACATTCAAAGTGACCTCTGATCAGCTTGGCCCACTCAGTCTATCACTATTAGTTGACTCTCCAGGACACAAGGAAAAAAAATCATCAGTGGTTTTTTGCTGGTCTTGCTGGGATCCTGTAGTGCAGACCACAGGCAAGGTATAATTTCCCATGTCCTGTCTACCACAAGAAGTGGTTGGGGATGAGGGTTTGGTGTTCTGTAAAACCTGTCTGTTATAGCTGTAGAAGGGACTTGTTCCCCTGTAGAGGTAATACAACTTATTTTCATGGAGTAGAAACAACTACCTGTTATTATTTTGCTATCCTTCAACATGACAGCCAGGAACAGAGTGATGAAGCAGCTGTGCTCTGGATCCTATGGCAGAACTCACTGGGTGATTCTGAGGGATTTCCTAAATGTCCTTCCTGTGGCAGTCAACTGTAGCTGTACCCAGTTGTCTTGTAAAGCAGTAGCTCTTGACATAAAGCTTCATTTGAATGAATAATTGCATGTCCCAAGGCTGTAAGTTGTTATAGTCAGGGACTGGGCTTTGTTTTGGCTTTACAGCATTTGGCACTGGGACTTTAGTACAGCAACAGGCTGAAGCAATTCATCCCAAAGCCCAGTTTGAAACTCCTGGACTGAGTCCTCTCATGTTCCTGCTCTGCCTTGGCTGGTAGCACTCATCTGCAATGATTGTGGAGCTGTGGCAATTAAGGGACATTGTGCTCCCTCCTTTGCTCTCCATCTTCCTCAGCAGTGGTTCTGGTGGATTAAAACCCGTGTGCGTGCTGCCAGTGCCCCGGTTCACAGACAGGGATCTTAGCACACACCCAGCCCATGTCAGTGGTTTCAGCCAGCTCACTGGACCATGCTGGTGCTGGCCAAGGCAGGGGCATACATCCCCTCCTGCCATCAACACAGAAACCCCAGAGGAGGGAGGAAGGTTCCTCAGGCAAAGCTACTTATTGACGTGCCTCAGCGTGGGCTTTTGCTGGTGAGGCAGAGCCACCAGAGCATTGCTCAGTGACCTGAGAGGTATTTGGTTGGAAAATGTCTGGTTCTGTTCTCGTCTGGGAGCCATTTGATCTGTCCCCAAAGATGCAGCATAGCAAAGGCCCTGGGGCCCTCCCATGGGTGACAATGGATACATTTGGTTCTGCAGAGCAAACTAGGTTGTATAAAAGTCAAAAAGTCTTAGAGACCCATTTGTAGGTGGGATTGTCAATATAGAATAACAAAGCGAAAAGCACTCCGGGCTAAATGCTATCAGTGATTATTTTTAACTTTATTTTTACTGTTTCTGATGTGTTCTTCAATCTGTCTTGTTGATGTTTATTTTTTCATTTGCAATAAAGGGTCATATGTCATGCCTCCCTTGCATCAGGTGCCATAAAACCATGTACTGTCCTTACCCCAAACAGTTCACAAAGTCTTTTTCTGTCAGTGAGCTCTCACTGGCAGTGTGGTCACTGAATTTTACATGACCTTTAAGAGGAGTTTCTTTAGAGGGTATAGGACTCCTCATTTCTCTTTCCAAAAGCAATGAAAGAGGGATGAGCCTCCTCATTGGAAGTACAGGACACAAAAACCCCTTTAACATTTGAAAATGTTTTCCATAATCACAATTCGTAATAATTAGCAACACCTCAAAATTCAATGATTAGGATATTCAATATAGGGAAGACAATTTGTCCTGGGGTTATTTTTTTTTTGTACATATAGGGAAAATATACTTCTTCCACATTCCATAAAAACCTGGGAACTAAATGGTAATCTCATAATAGTTTTTCAGATATTTATCAACCATAAGATAGAACTTTCAAAATGCTCAATATTCCCTGCTGAATTCCAAATAAGTATTATCTATGGAAGAATATTGTGTATATTGTTTGCACTGCTAGAACCTTCTTTTATGAGTAGGACCTGCACTAAAACCTATTCAAACCATGTTTGATTAGGGATTCCTTGAGTACATGTCTGCAGATGTAGAAACCTACTAATGAAAATTTTATATAAGGCTAAAGCTACTTACTAAATAACTTGAAACAAGATAAATAAAGTGATGACTAATAAAAAGTGAAACAGCAACTTTTCGCTGAACAACTGTCTTAACTTTTTTTACAAGGAAAATAGGACAATGAAGGAACTATGCAAAGTCCCACTAGACCAAGCGAGCTCTGGGAATACAGTGTCTCTTCTCAAGATAAAATGGCCACAGGATCAAGTGGGCTTTGGATATAGTTGTCAAACTGTGTGTGATACAAGCCTGAGGTACCATTCTGAACTTAATTTTGATTCCCCTAGATGTGAGCAATGCCTAGACTTCCCAGTCTCTTGCTGATGAAAAACAATAAAGAGGTTCTATAGGGATGCATCTTGGTGAGGCTAGAGAGGTGCTCTTTCCACATTGCTAATCTCTGATGGAATTGCTCTAGTATAAGGTAGGTTGTGAGCCACAAATGATTTAATTTTTTTTTAACTCTCTATTTTCAGTGCTATGGCTGAACACAAAGCAGGGCTCAATGGGGCCATTTGGTGGAGCTGCCATAGGTTTCAGGTTTCCTCAGAGCAGCATTGCAGTAGTCTATGTGATGAGCACCAGAAACTGTAATGCCAGGTAGAGCAAATGGAACTCAGAGCTGAAAATTAAATATTTTTAATTAAAATCCACATCTGCAAGCTGCTCAATGAGAGCCAAGCTTTGGCTGCTAAATTATGCTGCCACACTGGGATCATCAGTGTCAGAGACAGTAATTCCAGAGAGGCAGCCAGTAGATCTCACTAGTTAATATTTAAAAAGGTGCTGGCACCCGATAGAAAGTGTTTTGTGAAATGCTCTATCAGGAGTGATTTTATCTGCTTGTGAATAATGTCACAGGTGGATGGCATAGCTGTCACTTCTATCTACAGAGTAAGCATGGCCTTGATGCAGGTTCCAAGATATCTTTAAGCTCTTTCAACGAGATAGACACTGAATTTGGTGTTGTGTCAGCAATGTGCCATAAGCTCAAACTAAGCCACCCTCAGAGTTCCTCTTAATTGCTCTTTCAGTGGCCTTGAATAGCATCTCTTGACCACTCTGTCTTTTCCCTTGAATATCTTTAGGCAGGAGGAAGCTGAGCAGAGATTGTTAAAGTGCTGCTAGGGTTACCAAGGCAGAGGTTTGTCCTGGATGTCCCACATGTCCCACTTTGCTGCTGGCTCATGCCCCTTCACTTCCCCTGCTGGTGCCTTGGCCACCTCATGGCCGTGAGCACAGCATCCCCTAAGCAGGGATTGTGTCTCTGTGTGATGTGAAGAGACATGCTGGGGCTGGAACCATGTGCCAGGAGAGGGTTCATTTCACCATCTTTTTTTGTTGTTAATGGAATAACTGTATCAGTCTCATGCAGTCCCTCCTAATGCAGCTACGGAGGCAGAGGAGAGCTGAGGAGGAGTTAATTGCATTCCCCTGTACACTCTGTATGTTATAGGCCATGAGAGAACAGGTTTGCAGCCTGTTAGCAATGATTTTAAAGCCAGAGAGTAGGATAGAACATTTATACCTGGTTAATATGCCTCAGCTTTCAACAGCATTTAGCAACCTCCCCACCCTGCCTTTTCTGCTGTGTTGGGTTTCTATGCAAATGGATCTAATAGTATGATTTCCATTAAAAACAAACAACAACAAAACCTGTATCTTAATATCTTTTAATAGGAAACAAATAGTGTCAAGTGGCAGACTAAGCAAGACATGCCAGAAATGTTTTAGAAAGGCTTTGGGGAAAAGTTAGAGATTTCTGTGTAGCTCCTAAACTTCAGATTCATTGTTTAGGTTTGTGCCTGCTTAAATGGAGAAACAGGTTTGGTAAGAGAGAGATGAGAATTTACAGACTGCAAACATGAAGATCTCTGCAAGACAAAAGCTTGTCGCTCTTATATATCTTCCCAATCAGGTGGGAAACAAGACTTAATCAGTTGAGACAGTCTGAGCAAACAGGGTTATCATTCAGCTTTCTCTAAAAGTGGCCAGATTAATACTTAATTCTGTTGAACAAGAAGTAGAGTTTGAAGAACCTGGCCTGCCTCGTAGAAGGGTGGCTGTCAGTGCACAGAGCAGGTGATGAAACAAGAATGGTCAGGTTCACTTTTGTTTAAAATCAATTTCATTTGCTCTAATACAACCTGGTTGTGTTTATATTTGCAGTAATGGCTGTGAGTAATCAATTCTCTGATTTTAACAGATCCCTCACTCTTTCCAAAGAACCCCCCAAATTATATAAAAAAATTACTTTGACACCAAATTAAGACAAGAT
The DNA here is from genome assembly GCA_013399895.1 of Serilophus lunatus. NCBI lineage: Eukaryota > Metazoa > Chordata > Aves > Passeriformes > Eurylaimidae > Serilophus > Serilophus lunatus. The sequence continues at coordinate 775,534 of VXBA01004485.1, read as the reverse complement.
TTTAAATCAGTTGTCAGTGTCCCTTTAAGTCAAATCCTCTTTCCACTTATAGCACAGATGCATGAAAGAGGAGGCTGCTGTTCCTCTGCAAGCACGGAGGAAGATTGAGTTGTGCGTGGGAGGACAGAACAGGAGAATACTCCAGTTACTTGGGACACTCCTCCGGCAAAATTAATAAGTATTGTTAGAAAGTACTTTGCAGGGGGAAAAAAAAAAAA
>VXBA01004485.1:626320-775223 GCA_013399895.1 Serilophus lunatus | reverse complement strand
GGGAAAGTTGGCTAATTTTCTCCACCATTCAGACTTACTCTGGGGAAACAGGAGGTAGAGTTTTTGTTGCTGTTTCCAAACTGGTTAAATCACCCAATCTACAAGCCATAACAAATCTTTCTTCTGTTCCAGCTCTTTCTGAAATTATTTTTCCTCCAGAGTGTGAGGATTGCAGCCCTAAACTTGATTCAGAAGGGTAAAGGATATTCAGACTTTCAAAGGTCATGCAGACACAAACTAAGACAGACCATCTAGCAAGTACGTGGGGATTGAGTTCAAAATCAAATCTAGGTACTACAAATACCCAGAAGAATTTTCTTTCCATTTTCTATTTTGCCCCATCACTCATATATTGTACTATTGAGTTATCTAAAGAAATAAAGCATGTTTATGTCATCTAGGTATATTCAGTAAACTTTATTCCTCTCTCAAGAGTTCATCCATCAGTTCCAGCCTCCATCTAAGCTGGGGACATGTGGATCTGTAAGTATATCCCTGCATCTTTCTACACCCAGTTCCTTATGATGGCTGATCAACAATAATTCAAAGAAAAGCACAAACTGGACTCAGACAAATCCCACAAGACTGCCAGAAGATAAAAAGGGTGAAGAGGTGATAAATCCTTCTTGCTCTTCTGAAGTAACCACAGAAACCTGATGCATAAGATAAATACAAAGAAAATAAAGAAGAATCCGGTCTCCTTTCAACCTTTTGGGGTTAGACTGGTATGCAGGATTCATGTCTCCTTGGCAATACAGTCCTTTTCAGAGGTTTATCAAATTTCAGTTCGGATTCCCTTGTGTTTAATTTTGGAAAATGATAACAGAGTTTCAATACTCAAATTATTTTATTTTCGTGGTAAGATTATTTATGATTGATCTATAATTAATTGCTTTAGTTCCAATAGTCATTCAACTTACATAATCTTTCTTTACTGTTCCCCTGGCCTCACCATCCTGAACCCTGAATGCATTTAAGAAGTCTCATCATAACCTCTTTGAAATCTTAAAGTCCCTTAACTTCTTCATAAGGGAGCCAGCACATTCCCTTCCCTTGTCCCAGTAAAGTGCCTGTTCTTAAATACTGTTATCAGAAGAAATGTTTCCACAAGTTTGTATCAGTGCCTTGAACGTTGATAGCTTTATATCAAGAACACCTCTCCTAACACAGTGTAGCCTTTCCTTGATGGACCAATAAACCAGATTCTTTCTTTACTCCGGCACTTACTGGATTACTTTTTTCCAAGGCTTTCACATTTCTTTCTCCAGGACTTGGACTCTCTAGAAGAGTACAGTTGTGACAATTCCAGTCTGAGGAACCCAGAGTTGTATTGACTTTTGCTTGTTGGTGAAATTTTAATACTCCATTTCTTCTCGGCATCTCTTCAACCATTTTCAGTGTGTTTTCTGCTTGAAGAAGATCAGGTGTTGCCTCTGTGCCTGGATAGAACTGGTAAGATGAATATAAGTCACAATTTAATGGGAATAATATGTATATACCTGCATGATATTCAAAGTAACCCCCTCCTGGCCTAGCTTCCTTGTGTGTTTCCAAATCAGGAGATGAAAAGGGATTTTCAAACATGAGAGCATTAGCCATTCTCTAAACATCTTTTGCTACTGAGTTTTGAAAAATTACAAATAAATTTGTATTGTTTATCAGGTTTTCTAAGGGCCACAAAACAAGTTGAAGCAAATTATGGGGACTGTGGGAGTTACCCACATGGTGCTTCAGCAACTCCATGGTGTTTCCCTGTGTGTCATCAGTTTAGACCAGTAGAGACTTCCCAAGTTATAATTCACTTTTAGATCAAAGATCATATTTGGATATGAAGAATGCAATTATGAATAGTTTATAAACTGTTAGTAAATTATTTATACAGAAGAATACTCAAGTTATGAATAACATGTTATAGATTATTTAAGTCACATCATTTCTAGTGGTGTAGGTGAATATAAACCTGGCTAATAAGCACAGGATGGAACAGCCAACAATTGATTTACTTGTTATTAATATATCTATTACTACCTTATTAACGTGTTGTTCACTATTTATGTGATTGCTCTGATCAAAACTGGTTTCTTTTGAAGTAATCATTTAGAAAAGTCATTCTGATACATTCTGTATTTGGAATTTGTTGAAGAAAACACATAAGCACCTTTTTTGACCCTGTAGTAATTAAAAATGTAAATTTTTTTGATGGCTACCTAAAAGGTGGTATTTCCTCTGCCCCTGTAATCAAAACACCCTTCCATAAACTAATCAAGTTGATGTACAGGCACAGGAGTAAAAGAAAATAATGTTCAGCTAGGGCTTTGAAAGGAAAAAAGTTGACAAGTGGAAGTTAACTGGGCTGCTAGAAATGGGGTCCATGTGTAAGTACATTGATAAGATGGGTGGGTTCTACACCTCTGGTTGTACACAACGTTATCTCAGTGCAGCTTTGAGGATGGCATTGAAGAAAGGATAGGTAAGATGAATATAAAGAAGCATTTCCTGACAGTGAGTTCTGTTGGGTGGTGGAATGATCTCCCTGGAGAAAGGGAGGAAGTCCTGTTGCTAGTCAGTTAAAGGCTAGTCCAGACAAATCCTCCATTAGGATACTCTCCTAAGAAGCACTCTTGTAGACAGGGAGGGAAATGACATGAGGGATGGGAAAATGACCTCATCCATCTCTGTCACCTTTAAAATACAAAGGCTTTTGTTGGTGTTGGCTACCACTCCACAGAGGACGCCAGTTAAGATATTAATTGTAGAGATGGTTTTGTGATATGGGTGGGAAGGAGACAGTAAATATCAGTGACTCATAAGAGAATTGGCAAAAAGGTCCTTGTGATGTGTCTTCTGGTCACTATTTTTTTGGTGAAGTCTGTATAATAATTAGCTGGGAAAAATTCTTTGGTACATTAATAGTGCCCAATCAGTTACTGTTTGGATTTCATCATCTTAAAAGATAACAAAAGGAAAAATTATTAAATTGCAGTACACCTAAAAACATTGGAGCATCCTACACTGGAGACAGTCATCTTGGCTCCATCCACAGCTGCATTAATCTAGAATTAATGCTGTAGCACAATCAATAAAAGGAGCTCAAGTGTACCCAGGTAATTGCAATGGACTTTATTTTATCTCTCATAACAGACCTTGGCCCTGTGATCTTTAGAAGCAACAGCTGCTTAATAGCCCTTGCTGATGCTAAGGAGCCATCCCAGCGAGAGTGTTGGTACCTGTGACACCCACTGGCAGACTGTTGCTGGCAGCAAAGGAAGGCTCTCTTCCCTCTCCACCCTGGTATCTGGCAGATGGGACATAATCAGGACCCCGTCTGCCTGCCTGGCGGCAAGGTGTTGGAGCAGCTTCCTGTTGCTTTTGCAGGCACTATAAATGTGATCAGATTTTGGGCTGCCCCGATTTATACACCATTGCAACCTCCAAGACAGCTGGAAAACAAGAGAGGCTTTAAAATGTCTTATGGATGCATCAATTAAGTGCTTAGCTTAAAAACTAGCCCTATGCCTCATGTAGACTGACAAGAGTCCATCAAACTCTAATTGGTGGTGAAGAACAGGGAAGAGATAATGATGGTTTTTACCTTTCTAAGGTAGGAATTACTTTCATCCTCTGCAATAAAATCTCGATACTGTACATGCAAGGCAGAACTGTACAATGCATCTCACAGTCACAATGTTATCCTGAAAATTTTAATTAACAAAGCACACAGTGATCCTCTTGTCCAATGGCTAGAAGTCCTGACAAATTAGGTAGGGAAGGTAGGCTAGGAGTAATTTTCTTCCTCTCGCAAAACATAAATTGCTTTTGACTGTTTGTTTTTGTTTAGGTTTGTTGTTGTTGTTTTTTTTTTTTTTAATGTGAATATCCAAGATCATTAAAAATGAATGTGGGCCTTTAAATTTCTAAATACCAGAGGAGCTCCCATTAGCTTTCATCCTGCTGTCAGTGTCTTTTTTCGGGAATATTGAAGCCACAGATGCGGAGGAAATGTGCCCAGTCGGTAGATAACGCCTGACTGGCCTCTGACCCTGGGGTTAAACTGCTGTCTGGGCTGTGCGGACCAGTATCCCCCTTCCCAGGGATGGAAAGCTGCCAGCCAGCTGTCAGCATGCCAGGGCATTGCATCCAGCACAGGGACATGACGATACGATATCTTTTTAATGTCCATTCCTTTCATGCCCCTCTGCGTTAGCAGGGACAGAGGGGATTTTGAGAGCCCGTGCTGAGCCTCCCATCAGTTGTGTTTTCATAGCTGCCAACTAAATCTGATTAGTTTGTCTGCATTCCCGGGAAAGTAAATCTGCTGTTTATCACTGGGCCCATCAAATCCTGGTTATTTCGACTGATGCTTGTTAAGGCATATTATTATTTATTTTCCTTATTGTGCAATAGCCACAAGGATTTTTACAGTCTGTTGAATTATAGGTAAACGGATGGTTTATCAAGCTAATACAATGAGACTGGTAAGGCAGAGCCAGGCTTTCTGAGCCTCTGGTGCAATAAGGGAAGGGACAGAATGACAGAGATTCATGTAGCTTTGATTTAGTCCTGATGGAACTAAGGAGGGAAGAGTAATTGTTGTTGGAGCTGGGCAAGCCAACAAAGAGGATTGCTTTCAAAGAGGGGTCTCTTCTGACTGCCCTGCTCACAGCATGCCCTGCTGCAGAACAGATCCTGTCTGAAATGTATAACCAGAATGTGCTGTTCCCAAAGCCTGGATATGCTATAACTTCATTAACACCACCTCAAAATGATTTGTGTTGCATATCAGGGAATGGGAGATGCTTTACTTCTAATCCATTATAAATGGTGGTATTTGCTTCCACTCTGGTGACTCGGCCCCTTTCAGGTCCCTCCCTGCCTCAGCAGTGTTTGCACTTGCAATAATACTCTTCGTTTTGAGATGGGAAATTGAGTTTCAATGGCTTTCCCCAAGCCATACAGAAAGACTATGAAGAGCAAAAGACTGAACAGGGGAAACTTAGGTCCTGAGCTAACCCCTGCCCATCCCCACACTATCCCTCTTCCTTCAGCTTGAGATGGAAAACAGAGGTCATGACCAGACATGCTTTAAAGCATGGCAAATAAGCAAGAGTAGACATGGGACTGAACAGCTTCCAAACAGGATCTTCCTACCTAAAATACATCCAGCAGTTCAGGTGCAGAAGAGACTCATCACTTCCCTCTATACTATATTTATGCTTAGCTGCTGCCTACCCCAGATGTGATTGCATCTTTGGTGGGTGAAATGCCTTTTGGGAGGACATGAACTAGACAGTTTTTATTACAGCCAGTTTTCCTGCACTTTGAGCTTTCCAAGCTTTGGCTCAGAACTGGCTCTCAGTGGGATACAATGTGGGCTTTTAGGAACATGCATGAACAGAAAATCGCTGGTGCTCAGTTGCATGGGCAGGATCTTCTACTCTCAGTGTAGATGCTCCTAATATCTGGTTTTACCCTTTTAAAAATTATTATTATGTATTTAGAAAGTGGGTTTCAAAATACAAGTATTTTTTCCCATCATTGCCACGAATAAATTTTAGGGGAAAAAAAAAACAGAAGTGATTTTCAATCTGGGAGTGAAGCTGTAAGTACCACAACAAAGTTTAGCAGGTTCATAACAGATCTTTTCTTCCATTGGTAAAGGCCTACAATTAATCTCAGTTTGAGTCTTAACTTTATATACTCACACAGAAATTGGAAACCCAAACATAAAATACTGCAAGTGCCCCAGTTTTTCTTAGCTGAGTGTCTGGTAAGAAAGTGGAGGACAATATAAGTCCAGATTTCTCTGATTTGGGTGTAAACTCATCTCTGATTTTGTTTAAGCTTCCTTCGTACATCCCTTCCACACCAAATCCCCTCACACACCGAAGTGTTCAATCCTATGCTTAAAACACAGATAGGCTTGGGAGAACACATCTGCTGGCAGCAGCAGCAGCTGTACAAAAGCATCCTTTGCTTGCTTTCATCTCCTTCCTAATGGAAAGGAAAATGGAGCATAAAGATATTCTGCAGAAGGTTAAGTGCTCCTGTCTAAATGCGGTGGGTTTGGAGGAGTCAATGAAGCAAAGCAGGATTGGGGTGGGGGGGTGGAGTGGGCAGGGGGGGCCTGGAGGGGATGCACTGGATTCTGTTGTTTGGCTGCAGATGTGTTATTCCAATTAACTTGAAAGCGGGAATGTGAGGGGTGAGCAGGAGGGAAAGTGAGGAAGCATTTTTATGGCAGGAGGTGAAGTCTACACCACAGACAGTGATGGAGATGGCCCTTCTGGTCTCTCTAAGGTCATCCGGTTTTATGTGAGGTGAGAGGCACAAAACCAGTACCTGAAATTCAAACAGGAAGGGGCTGGATGGCACATGTGGAAGAGTTTAACAGACGCATGCTTGACCTAGGGCTTGGATTGTTCATCACTGAGCAGCCCTGTAATTACAGGCTTTGCTGGACAGTCACCACAGTAAGTTACAGCATAACCCACTTACCTTAATCTGATGATAAGCATTGCAGTTTGACTGTGTGTGACTGTCAAGGTCTTTGGGCTTGTTGGGCGGATGGATAACATTAGGATATAGATAGAAGAAAATACATTTATAACATTCCTGCTGGATTTCAACACTTAAGGTACCTATAATTGTACTGTGGTGAGAGTCTGGTGAGTTGAACAGCATTCCAGGCTGAAAAAAAAAAAAGGAAAGTGTGTGTATGTGGGGAGGACATGATAATACTGAGAATAAAAGTTAATTAAAAAATAAAATCAAGAAAAATGTGTCTCTAAGGCCACTTCTTTTGCACAGACCACCTGTCAAATGCTTCCCTGTCTATAAAATCCAAGATTGGTTCCAATCTACTCTGCAGTTCTTTAATTTTTAATGCCCCTCCCCTGGTCTCACAGGTGGCTATTATAGACAGAAGCTGTCGTCTGTATAGATACAGATGTGTGTAATGCACACACTGAACATGAGTGCTCAGGATTCAGGAACTGACACCAGCCAGGAGCTGGAGCTGCCAGAGGAGGCTGTTAAACTGCAAAGAGCAAAGTGTCTCAGCATTGTTAGGGATTGCCACGTTTCTTCTTCCTTCTCTTTCTTTTTTTCTCGCCTCTCCAAAATGTCATCTTGGAGAATTTGAATTGACAACAGCACTAGATGGTGAACTGCAGACCAAGGATGCAAGGTGTGGGTCGTGTATAGGATTTTGAGGCAAGAGCTGTTGGTTTTAATCCAAGCCTCCTCTGTTCGAATACTTAGCTTCCCCGTTGCCACAATTGCAGGTAAAAAAGAAAGGAGTCATAATTCTTTACCTGACTCACAGGGGTGTTGTGAGGCTCAGTTAGTTAATTATAGTAAAGCTTCTGAATAATAATCATAATAACACTTAGCAAATGAAAAGCAAGCATTATTATCGTTACAGTAATGACAAGGCACCCTGCTGGAGGAAGCAAATATAATGCTGATTATTAAAATCATTTGTATTTAGTAGCAAATGTTGTGGCTTCTTTATAAACTTAGAGATGTAATCTTGTCCTCAAGCCATAACAATAAGTAATTCCAAGTGCTTTGTTGTTAGGCTTCTCGGGATATAGGAACAAACAGGTACCTTCAGTTAGAAGAGATTTTATTTTAAGAATTAAAAGAACAATGGAAGAAAAGAGAAGAAAAAACTCATCTTGCTTAGAGGAGGCCAAAGGTGTGTGTCCTATCTGGCTGCTCTGCCCCCTCCTGCTGGAGCCAGTGAGCCCCAGGAGCTAGGGGTGAGTTTGGGAGAAGTTGCAAGGGGAATGAAAGGAGAAAGGGAAGTCTGAGTTTGGAAGACCTCTGAAGGCAAAATTTTGATACAATTAACATACACTTATTAATTGTTTCCACCACACCCAAGAGTAAGCTCTCAGAATTGTTACTCTGCATATAGTGCTTGTATCTTTGCTTTTATGTCCATTACCTCCCTTGCACAGTCTGGCTTCTCTGGCTCCTCTTTTATTTCTCATGTACATTGTTGAAGTTTTCTCACAGAAAACATTCCTGCCTTGGCCAGGATAGAGCAGGCATGTGCCCTGAAGCTGCCAGGGTTTAAAACAGCAGTAGTAGGATGAGGAAAAAAGGGAGAGTTAGGGTTAAATCTAGTGAAGGGAGAAAATAACTTGTAATTTTGAAGTAAACATCCATCTTTTGAGTAATACTATTTTTTTCCTTTTTTTTTTTGCCCTTTATAATATTTGAGCAACTGGAAGGGGCCAGTCAAAAAGTCACTGCTGTCAGCTGCCTCATGGAAAAAAAGCCAGTTTCCATCACAAATAACCCCACTGCAGCTGGTCATAGCTGCCTGACACCATAGATGTTGTCTCAGAAAAAGTGAAAATATTGAACAGGTCTCTGGAGGTTCTTGTCACTCTCCAGACGTGTTCTTGCCAAGTCCTGCTTTAAAATAAACGGTAAAATCTGCAGAGTCACTGTTTACATTGTATATTTTGTGTTGATGGATGGGCTCAGTTACTAGGGCTATTAATCCAACAATTTTTAGGAACACAAAATTAATTTTTGGAGGAAATAAACTGCATAAATAAAATGAGTATAATTGGATACTGTTCTAGTTCCACTGACTCTAGGGCTGTAAATTGGATTGATGTTCATGGTGTCAGGCTCTGAGGTCTTTAATTCTGTTCCTTAAGGATGACTTATGCAGTTGGGAGTGAATGTTTGCTTCAGCAAGTTTGGCTATCTCAAGGGGATCCCAAAATTGCTGTAAAGTAGAAGGACTCACTTGTTAATACAACCTATTTGCTTTTGGGCTGCAATATTTCACCTTAAAGCTGGCTTTTGATCCCAGGAATGGTTATTATTCATATAAATCTAGCACATGTGAATGTGGCATAAATATTCAGGTTGACATTCAGTTATTTGTATTTTTCTCTTGGTTGTATTGCAGTTGAGGTTGTATTGTACTCTTAGTCCTGTGACTGCACAATTCTGCTTCCAAGGTATTTTGTGGCCGGTTTTGGAGATTTGAATTATAACCATTTTCACACTATGGGATGTGAAATGAAATACACATATTTCATCCTGTGAGCCTTCAAGATCACAAATATGGCAAATGGAAGAACAGAATAAGCTTTACGGTACATTGGACAACTCTTCTCTCATCCTAAGGAACTTCCAGTAAGTATTGATCCATTTCTGGAAGGCGAGTTTTGAGGCACAGCAATTCCTTGATTTGACTACAGCAACCTTACACAGCTCTGAGGGCTACCAAGAATAAAAAATATATTAGATATATGAATTTCCTTTACTTTTATAAGATCTTATCTAGAAGCTGGAATCTCCCTGGATGATCGTGTGGAAGAGAGGCGTAATCCATGGAGGTCTCTCTTTTGGTCCATTCTGAGAGAGGTACTTGGGACCTCTTCAATCCTTCATCCTCTTTGTTTAATTTATTATACTGTCATGTATAAATATCTTCAGAAAAATATTAATTAGAGTGTGTATTCCTTGACAACTAACTCTAAATGGATTAAAAATGCTTTTCTCGATGAAGCAAAGAGTTGTTGATTAAGAGAAATTGAATTGTATCCCTGAGATAATTTTCTCTCTGTGTCTAGAGAATATTGGGAAAACCAGCATTTGGAGAAGAAACTGAGCCACTACACTACAAGTAGCTCAAAAAATAATATTCAGGACATACATATTAATTGATTTAATGCAAAAACGCTTGATGCAAACTTGTGCTGAGGCTTTAAATTGAGGTCCTGACCATTCTCTGTGGTCACTAGAGGATCCCACAAGAATGGGAATGACCTGGCAATTTCCAGTTTGGATAATTATGTTCTGCTTCCTTAATGTTTCCCATGCCCTTTCAATTAGTATGATAATCATCTTCACTTTGCGACCTACACTGAAGTTTAAGTGATGGTACATGCTGTTAAATAGCTGCTATGCTCCCCCCCTAGAATCCACCATTTTCCAGCAGTGATGCCAGAGCTTTGTTGTCTGGTAGAACTGGGAAGGTGAGGGACTCCAGGACTGTGGTGGAGTCAGAGCTGCCCCTTCTCTGCCAACTGTTTCAGAAATGCTTCTGGATGAAAAGTCTAAAATGTGTAAGAGGTCTCTAAGCAAAAAAAAGGACAAATAGATGAGCATAGAAAGGGGAAGAGAGTCATTAAATGCAGTAAAATAACTGCAGGTGAAGAATCCTCCACTGCAACTCAGGAGTGAATTTTTAGTATGACTGGTGCAGTCCATCAAGCAACTGTGGAGGAATGAAGTGCTGCAGCTCCTCTCTCCCTGACAGTGTGATTTAAAGAACTGTCCTTTGCTAGCCTGGCCTTGTGTCTTTCAGTTGCCTTGAAAGGGAGAGAGAACTGTGTCTTTTCTCCCTCATTGGCATTTGTCTTAAAAATAATAAGAAGAATAAAAAATAAAAGGGAAGAAAAAAGAAGAGAGTGTGTGGTTGTGTGTGGGAGAGAGTTTCCCACGCTGAATCCCCTGGTCAGCGACTGAGTAACAAGACAACAGGAATATTTCCCTGGGTTTCACATGATTTGTTTACAATCACCTTAATGGTAAAGAGTTTTTTACGAATTGCACCTTGTAACAGGTACAGCAGCATCTCAAGTATCAACAGATACACTTGCAGCATCACAGCAGTCCCAGCTGCCTTTTGGATAGCAGAGTTTCCTTGTAAGAGATATGTTGCTATTTTATATGTTTTTGATATGCAACCCAAATGAAGTCTCTGAAGGAGTATCTGTCTTTTGCTAACAGCCATCATTTTTATATAAAGTTGGAGGTATTCATATTATGTCTTCATCTTCTATATCTCAACTAGTAACAATATCACAACTACTCCCTCCTGACAACTATATTCATTTCTCATTAAAGATATTTCATGTTTTATTCAGGAATTTAAATGAAGCTATCAGAGCCTGTAATAGCAACAGTTTGGGATAATTGTATCTCATTGATGGCAGCCTCAAGAGTTCTAATTAATATATATTTAGCTCCCTGGCTGTCTTTAGACCAAACGCCTCAATATGAAAGACAGGGAGAGGCGATAAGGGGAGGGGGAAGGGAACAGACTCCAAAATAACAGCCCCTTTTGATATTCGGATAGGAAAATCTGTGTGTGAGGAGGAACTGCATGCTTTGGGATTCTTTCTGTTGCTTCCCCCCCGTTCAATCCAAAATAACTTTTGAGATATAGAGTCCGTCTCAAGAAAAGAAAAATACATAGGTTTATTGCCCACTTGTTTGGGGGTTGGGGAAGGAAAGATGACAAATATGTATTTTCCTCCTCCAGTGATGCACCTGATATCCAAGCTAATTTTATCAGTGGTCTCTGCTTTTATTAGCTCTTTCCCTGCCTCCTCCAGCCAGAGTGCTCCATTCAAAATTGCTCAGTTTTATAGATATGATCTGCAATGCAAACAGGCTCTCATTACACTTTTTCATACTAAAAAAAAAATAAAAAAAAAATCCTACTTTCGTACGTGCCTGATTAGCCCTCTCCATACAGCTTTCAATTTTCTGATCCCCTTTGGGTTTTTTATTCCTCTCCCCTCTTTCCTTCAACACTGCCTTTCTCTCTGTTGTATGAAATGAGCTAGGAAAAGATTTGGGGAGGGGTATTATTCTGTCATTGGAATTCATAGCACTTGTATTCACTTACAAGCCTGAACTATTTTCTCAAATCACTTCAGTCTCTGTGACTTTCTCAGACTGTAGTTTATAAATCACTTTTGTGGTACACTATCTAGAGGGGATCAAGACCCCTGGAAGCTTGAGTCATATTGAATTGCATTGTGTAACGGAGAGTCATTAGGAGTTTACAGTCAGGGGAAAAAAAGAAGTCTTATAAATAGGCTAATTCAACTGGCACTTATATGTTTTAAAGGCATTATTGAGGAAGCAGGATGGGAGTATTATTTGCTCCCAATTTTTCTCTCATCATCAGCAGCTAAGGGTGGCTCTTGAATAGGACAGGAATAGAGATTTTATAGACCTCCAGCTTTAAAACCTCTATTTTTTTTCTCCTTTATTATTTAAGCAAGTACTAAGGACTGTTTAGAGGTTTATTTAACTGGCTTCCATGCCAGAAACCAATCCAGCCTATATTGTCCCAAATTGCCTCAGTTTCTCCTGAATAAGAGTTGCTTTTCTCTGACTTTCACTGATTTTTTTTTAAAGGTATTAAATTAAGAGAAGTATCTTGTACAGAAAGGGACTTTCTGACAGTGAAAGGACTTTCGGTCAGAGGTTTACAAGCAGCTGCATTTTTTCAGACAGTAAGGCTATTCCGGTAAAGCATCTCTTTTTTCTTTTTCTTTTTTTTTTTTTTTTTTCTTTCTTTTAAGGCTGAAAAAAGAGTCATGATGTAATGAGAAAGTATTCATTTCATTTGGGTGTGTGTCACTTGCAGATTTGTCAGCCCCTAGGCGTTGCCTTGCTGTGGGCTGGATCTTCTTGGCTGAGTTGGGAGGCTATCAAATACCTGGATATCCTCATGCTTACAGGTGTGGTAGAGGGAGAACAATGACCAGAAGCAGGTGCCTGGACCTCAGGAACCCTAACTTGCTGCCAACAAGCTCACTTCTAGCTGAAATTGCGTTTTTGTTTTGTTTTGTTTTTAGAAAAAGATGACAGTGTTCAGTTTTGTCTGCAGATCTCAGTCCTATGTCATCCACTTCCATGCCATCTGCAGGATTGCTGTGCTTGGCATGGTCAGGATTTTCTCAGAAAAACAAAGTGAACCCAAAATGAACCCTTGGTTAAAAACAAGAATGGAGTCAGAAGTTCAAAGGGTGCAGAGTTGAGCAGGCTCGCGTGGCAGGCAGCAGCTCCAGGTGAAGACTCTCCTTGGGATTCGGTTGATGGGTTGCTTGGCAGCTCTGCCCCAGTGCTTCCATAACCTGGGCTGGAATCTAGCCCAGCCCTGAGAGATGGAGGGTCAGTCCAGCTTGATAGTGTAAGGTCAGAAATGGAATGAGGCTGGGATATCTCAATTGAGATTCGAGTCTATAAAAGTATAAATCAAAAAAGCAAAATCCTTGAAGGGACACCTTGCAGCTGTCTGGGGAAATGAAAGGCTTTAAAATAAGTCTTAAGAACAGAAGAATCCTGCAGTCAGTGCAACTAATAACACTCCTTGGTCTCAACTCAGAGACTAATAAAGTCCTCTCTTGTCTGGAAAAGTGAATGGTATACACCAAATCTGGGGAGAGATGCTGCTCCTTAACATAGAGAGGTGCCAGCATACTGGGGAGGTATATGAGCACGTAAATACAAATCACAGCTTTTATACTGCTACTTTTCAATCAAATACATCTAAAAGGTTATTCTAAAAAGGCTTTGCCAGCTGTAGGGACCCTTCTTCTGTGTCCTTGAAAACCCTCCATAGGCTCAAAGTTCACCACCAAAGTCATGGAAGGAGAAAAGAATGGGCTTTTTTATCCACGTTACTCCTGAACGCTGCTGTCTCATTTTTGCTGCAGGATACTCATAATTTTATGCTTATTTAAACAGACACATATCTAGTTTATGGGCATATTCCAGGAAAAAAAATAAAAAAGTCATGTAGCTTAGAGTGCAGTTCTCATGGGCAAACACCTGATCCCCTTTAATAAGAGATAAAAGAGAAGCTATTCCCTTGCCAAGCTGCTACATTACAGGGTTTTGCTTGCAGGAATGTGCTGGTAAGCTGCACATCTGACTTGTGCATGGCATGGCACAGGCTCAGCTTGCAGGTACAGGGATTGTCAGCAGCTTGTGCCAGTGACACTGAAACTCACTCCAGCAGAACTTGGATGTATCATCAAGGGCCACACAATTAGGGTGCAGGAGAGGTTTCAGAGTTCAGGATGTGCACATCTGCTAATCAAACATAGATCAAAGGTGGACCTAATTGTTGTTTCAAGCTGCATCAGCTGAGATCCTTACTCTTTTAGGATTTAGGTGTTCTGTTTTGATTTTTGTTTGGTTTTGGGGTTTTTTTTTTCCACTTCTGTAGCTCCCACTGCTTTAGATTTTTTATTGCTATGAGTATTTCCTCTAGGAAAGCTAGTTAAGAGCTGAGCTCCTATGTGCTAACATACTTTCCCATTTCCAAGGGTATTTTAAGTTTGCATACGTGGGTTTGATCCTTGCTTGTGCACTTTTATTCCCTGTAGTGTCAGAGAATGAGTCATTAGTTGCAAGCTTTGGGTTACTTGTCTTGCCCAAAGAGATGATCAGAGCAGTTTAAAAAAACCGAGGTGGTCAGATGTATAAAGTGATAAAGGCTGTGCAGGTTAAAATTCTGGACCTCTTTTGATAGGGACAAGCCTTAAGATGTCTTTTCCCGAAATTTTAAAGCTTTGTTTGTAACAGGTAACACAATAAAAGGTGCTAAAGGCAGGTACCTGACAACCAGCTTGTGATCTGGGATAGCTGAGGACACAAAACAGAAAAAGTAGCCTGATCCCTATAAGTGTTGCCCCACTGCACGCCACCACTTAATGTGACAAGGAATAGCACCATGAAGATTTTTTTAAGGAGGGGGAATATACAGAGTTTGGTTCTTGTTATGACTTAAATAAGGAAGGCAGTAGGCTGAATGAAATTGTGCTTTTGTTAACTGTTTCTCAGGATATTCAAGGGCTCATCTTTAAGCAAAGCATCATTGAAGATCTTAGGTTTCAAGAAAAGTAGGTGAGTTCAGTGGTTCTGACACACCGAAGCCCAAAAAGGCCTTCCATTCACTGTGAAGCAGAAGGCAAATACTGACAATGTTGACTGAGTAACTTTGCAGGCAAACTTGTATCTTCGCTGAACCAGAAGGTATCTCATATTCACACCAATATGGACACACCAGGAACTCCGTAAGAAACTACATTTAGGAGAAGGTTCCATTGAGCAAACTCAATGTGCACTTAGTTCAGATAAACCCTGGAGAATCAACCAGTGAGATCTCAAAGTCCAGTGTAATTTGCAGTCTGATGTATCCCAGTCAAACTTCACTGCTCTTTTTCTACAAATCAAATGGAAAAAATCAGGCAAAATGATCAGGCACTTAGATGTGGCTTCAGAGTAAGTGCAAAGAGTGCTTCATGTCTGATTTCTGCTCATATGCCACTCAGGAAGTCCATGTAGGTTTCAATTCCACATTTAACCTGTGCAAAAACATCTACTTACTTAAAAAGAAGGTCAGTGTTATTAAAGTCATTTTCACTTTTATCAATGATGTAAACAAATTATTTTCAAAAATCCTTTATTCTAAATATCCTGTCTGGCCAATTCACTTAAGAACCAGCAGAGTTGAGTAGATGACCTGTTTCTCTCCTCAAGAAACTGGTAAAATATTGGCATCTTTCTGTGGTAACTTTTATAGAGTTAGTGAGTGAATAGAAAGGAAAATATGATGAAGATGCAGCTCAAAAATTTCTTCTGATTTTTCTGGAAGACATGTAAAACAGAGAGTTCCTCTATGGAAAAAAGATTGTCCTGCTGGGTAGACAAAGGGGATCCTTGCATGCTATTTTAGCAAATTGCTTACAGTAAATAGATAAAATATTGAATCCAAAGGTCTAACATCAAAAGGAAACTTGGTCTGAGAGAGGATGAATAAAGTAGGTGTCCCCTCCTTGCTCATTGTGGTCTTCCCCAGCCTCATCATATGTAGTATTTGATCAATGCTATTGCATCATTTCATACTTCTCTGTTTTGAACCTGTTACAATTTTTGTGGTCTCTGACAACCCTTCCTCTTCTAAACAAAACTAGAAAACTACAAACACCCAGAGAACCTAATGATATTGAAAATCTGCTGAAAGCAGGGTGAGAGAGAAAGGAGAAGAGAGGATTAAGGAAAAAACCTGCTCTGAATTCCTCCTTTTGTTTTATGGCCAACGTAGCCTTTCCTTGACATATCAACAAGAAACAAAGAATTGAAATCAAATGAAAGGGTTGGCGATTAGAACAGAATTGTCTGTAGCATTTCAACAAAGCCACCAATCGCTTTTGCTGGCGTTGGCTGCTCTCCCCCACCTCTCCCTCTGTGTTCCCCCTCGTTACACGATACTACTTGGGAACATGTTATCAGGGACTGAGAATCAGGCCAGTGGCTGCTGATGTTAAAAGGACATGACATGTGCACAAGGCAGGGCATAGGGGCTGGCTGCACATATTAAAGGCAAACACATCACAATCCAATTAGTAGAAATGGAGTGTGTATGTTAGCTCTGGGAATTTTATTTTTTTTTAAGTAATACTTCTGTGCTTTTTCTATTGATTGATTTATTTTTGAAAGGAGTAATTCCCTTCTAGCTTTTCTTTCTCTTCATCTCCTTCTCCCCACCTTCATCCCTGTGTTTTCACCTCACCAGAGCTCCTGAGGAATAGGAGTTCAAAGGTAATCGGAGTAGAAATAAAAATAAAAACAAAATATTGTAAATGCAATAATAAGCTCTTTTTGAACTTTTGGTACAAAAGACAATTTCTGCAAATGTAACACAAATCGTAAATCTTCAGTACTGAGAAGGAAAAAAGCAACACATAATATTGTGCTAGAATTTAAGCTTTCTAGCTAGATGTGTCTGAAATTTCTCCTTGCTATATTTTTAAATTTGTTTTTAGCATGTCTCATCTTCCTTAATATGTTAATACCAGAATTTTTATTATTTTATTGCAATGCATCTCCTGTAGCTTTCACTCACTATTTCAGTAGGGATGAAGGGAAATAAATTCCTAAAGGAAGGAGAGATTCTAAAATTCATATACTTGAAAAAATTCCAATTTTCATTCTATTCAGCATGTTTTAATAAATGCAAAATAAAGAATATAATTAATATTCAATATCTTCAATGATGCATTCAAGTACTGATACAATGGGCAATACTTTGCTACTTGACTGTAGTCTTCCTGCTTGTTTAGCTCCTATTCTGAATAATTAAACATGTGTAAATTTAAGGTTGTGTATAGTTCCTTTCAGAATAAGGAAAATTCTTGTCTGCCTAAAGTTAGATTCACTGTAAATAGCTTGTTGGTCGAGGCCCAAAGTTTCATGTCAAGTCATTATGCTCAAAGGTGTCCTTGCTCGGCAAATCACTTTAAAACATGCTCACTTTTAAGCATATGCCCAAATCCTACTGCTTAGTACTCATTTTATTAAGATGTGTGGCCAGGAGGTTGCTCTAAGGGAGAGGTCAAACAGCAGAAAAATTAGACAGGCTTTTCTTTGCCATCACGATGGTAAAGATATAGAATTTAGTGAGAGGAAAACAGAACCGTGAGGAAAAAGAGAAGTTCAAATGAGGTAGGTGGACCTACATGGGCATTCTTGCTTCCTTCCTTCCCACAGCTTCCTCTGTTCCTATAATCTCAGCACAGATGTTTCCTTTTTAATCCCTGGCTCCAGCTGGCAGTGCATCTCTGCTCTACCGTACTTAGTCGCAATTACTGCAGACATTAACTCCGCACATGCTTCGGAAATTGACTGCTTTTTCTTCCTTGGAAATGTTGCTCATCATCAGGTTTTTAACAGCCAGAAATAAAGGCCATTTGTGTACTGATGAATCCGATTCCCTTCAAGATTTGTAAGAGAGATAAAAGGCACAAGAAGCAGGCTTAAAACAATTGCTGGCATGGTGGAAAATTTGGATATTGAATTTACAATACCTTGCTTTACTAGTACAGAGAGTCTTCATCATGTGATAGAGAAGGAATGAGAAAGATGTTAAGCAGACGATATGTTTGATTGCCTGTTGCTACTTTTCCAAATTAGCCACAAGTGCTTTATTTATTTATTTTGATTAGCAAAGCAAAGGCTTGACCTACTAAGGTGATTTCAGGGTAGGTGAACTTTCATTAGTAGGGTTTGATCAAAGTGTCTGGAGTAAAACCCACAAAAGCTGCACCCAAAGGTCAGATCTAGTCTTCTCCCTGTACTCAGGCATGAGACTGTGTCACCTCATGGTCACCCATTTGTGATGTGATGTCACCCAGGCTAGATTCTAGCTGAAAAAGTGTTACTCTGACCTGGACTTGAAAGAAACACAAAGTCCTTCAGTTGCTGGACTCAGGGGTCCCAGCTGACCCTGACTGTCCTAATAATGTAGTTTTTTCCTTATCCAGCAACTTTCCATTGGATGTAGAAGTGATCTGAGACAGCCACTCTGCCATGACAGATGGGATGAATGGGCAGAAGAGCAGTGAAGAATCTTACACATCAGGTAAGGAAGCTGAATTGCTTTGGTGAAAACTCTTAAATGCCCTAAATAGACTGTATGAAATATCTTCAAAATTATCAGGAAACCTTTTGGTTGATCTGGATTCTGTCTTTTTCTGTATGATGCTCATGGATACAGATTTTCTATTCTTGATTCTTGAGAGCAAATTGATTTTGTGCACTAAAACCTATTGTTGAAGTTACTGTGTCGCTTACCTTGTTTTCCTGATTCCCTTTAGCACTCGATGGAAGCACTGAATGTATTCCCATTGCTTTCCACCCCATTCCTGTGAAGGAGACAAATGGATAGCCTATCCAGCATTCAAGTGTCTGCTAATATGACATGTATGACTTCAGACATTTATGTGAGCACCCAGAATAAGAAGATGAAGTTTGCAGCAACCCGAGGTCATCTTGCCTGTAAACCATCTAACCACTGCCCTTCAGGTAAGAAACTGGAAACTTGTACTTACCTCTCCCAGTTAGTATTCTTAAATGAGCACACCATAGTGGATTAGATAGGTGTGCTGTTACAGGCACAAAAACCTTTTAAAGACCCTGGAGAGCTTTCAGTATGGATTTGTACTACCTCTCAGACAATAAGAAACACAGGATTTGTTTGACAATGACAATTCTTGGACTAAAATGAAAAAGTTCTGGTAAGTTATAACAATTCTATATGTTCCTATGGAAAACTTGTACAGTTTTCCTAGGAATGACCTATAAAATCCATATTATTATATAAAAGGAGAAGTTTATTTACACTGTATTGCCTAATACTCTATGCAGCCTCCAGTATCATTATGCTCCATTGAAAGGGCACAATGATTAAGTATTTTGGCTTCCTACTGCTACTGAGTCCATTCACAGATGGGGAAGAAGAAAGGAGAGTGAGAAGAAGAAAACAAAACTGAAAGTGCTTGAGGACAATTCAACTTTGAAATTGTTTTCATTAAATACAGGAATAGTGCAAAATGAGCTCTCTTTGAAACTTGCTGGATAAAAGCTGTTATGAAAGCTTTCAATATTTTTTTTCAGCTTTGTCTCTTCTTACACTCTTCTAGACAAGATGAAGTGTGTAGGAAGGCATCACTGACATCAGCTATTGGAAAATAAAGAAAACAGTAAGTGCAGTTTGGCTATTGTAGAGAAACTGTGCAAAATCTACTACGAAAGTAGGACTGGAAGAAAATAGAAAGTTAATGATTTTTTTAGCTATGGGACTTGTCTTTGATCATATTTCATGTAGCATGTCCAAAAATGACACAAATAGCTTGATATCTATGAGGAAAAAAAACCCTAAAATGTGGGAAGGAATTTTGCTTTGGGGGTTTGCTTTGCAGGAAGAACTTGTCTAAAAAATAACACATATGTACCATAAAACAAGAAAAAACCCGAGCCAAAAAAAGTCCCGAAGATCTGTGGTACTCATTAAGGAGAATTAAGAAAGCTGCAGTAAGGTTAGATGCAATAAGAGTTCTAGATTGTAATATTTAAAATTTGAAATCAGTTCCAGGTGACTTATGAGACAGTTGGGCTTGTGAAATGAGCATCAGTCAAAAAATGTAGCACTACTCACATTCCTTAGAGGATGAAGGCACTTCAAAGCAATCTCTCCTCACCATCCCAATTCTTCTATTTAAACCAGAGCAATATCATAAAAGTTATCTTTCCTCTGTTAAATAAATTTTGCAAGTTTGTTTGCTTTAGATTTTATGAGTTGATCTGGTTTAGTAGGTAGTTTAAATAGTTTAAAAGGAACTAATCTGCACTTACTTATTTTTTAATATTATGCCATGTATTCATTGCACATATAGTCAGCAAGGAAAAGGGACTCATCTCCTGTGTGCAGCCAGCTAGACTCATAAAAGTGTTCTGCAACATTTTTGAACTAATTTCCAGAATCCTAAAAGCCTTTTGAGTCTCTCACTACCTGGGTATGTCAACTGGTGCCATGTAGAGTTCGGAGCAGAGATCAAGCGTATGCTCTTGATGTGCCCTCTCTCTAATAAGAGTTGGCTACTGTGGCAGAGTTGAACGAGGATTCAATTGTGATAGAAGTTAATAGGATTTATTTTTATTGCTGAGGTGCTGGGAAGTGGATGAACCTTTGAGCTCACTTTGGCTCCCAAGCTATGTCAGCTTGTCCTCAGTGGTCTCACTGCCTTTCTGTCTTTCCCTAGACAGTTTTGCCTACAGCACAAAAGCATCTATATCAATAAGTCATGCAATACCTTATGAGCTACTCCACGGAGGGCAGTAGTTGATGCTGTGGGCCTGCTTTCTGTGCTATACATATATGGGGAATGATTTGGTTTTGACTTAGTCAACTATTGTCCCATAAAATGAATTTCCTTTAACAGTTTGGGCTCAGGTTTTGTTATTTTTATCTGACCTTGTGTAACATGCACCACAGTGCAGGCTGTGGGGGTAACTGGGAGATAAAAGCACATTTCTAATCCAAACAATCTATATATACAAATATAGGCTCAGCCTACATTGCCCTCTTCCCAGCTGCCGCATGAGGAAGAAGAGCTGATCCTCCCTAAATCACAAAGACTGGTGTAGGCAATAGGGAAAATGAAGAATAGAGGCTTTTCTCCCCCCTTTCTGTTTTTGAGATATTTATGAGAAGGCAAAAAGCTCTTTGTATCAACTCATAATTTCAAATGGTTCTCACATAATTTCTGTAGGCGGTTCTGAGTGTTGACTATTTGGGTCAGTTTGGATTGAGAGATCAGGTGATTTGTTTTTCTAACTACAATGAAACTTGACTAAATGAACTTGATGTTTGGATTCATATTTCTTGGACTGATAGTCTTGTTATGAATTTAAGCTGGCTTCCCACAAACACTCCTTAATAATTGATACGTTTTCCTAGGGAAATAGCCAACTTGTATGTCTTAAAATATTTGCAGCCCCCAAATCTATATTACGATTTGAATTTGAATTGACATTTCCCTGCACAATGTTTGTCCATCTCCATTGTGTTTATAGGCAGAGGTTATGCTTTTGACAAGCTGACATTTAATATTTTTTCTATAGTTCACTCCAAAAGGAACAAAAATTGGCTCAGATTGTAAATTCAAATGGAGTTTTTCCAAGTGCTTATATTACAAGTTCCCCTTCACCATCTGAAAACTGAATTATGTTCCTTTTAGTATCACTAAGCACTAGTGATAACAAAGCTAGTAAACATTTTTCATGAAGTTAGACTCATCAATGCCATGTTATCACTTAATGGAGTTTAGAAGCAAGGAAAAGAAGAGCCAAGAGACACCCTGCAATGTATTTATTCAAAAGGAATATTAAAAACATGTATGAATGTCTCTTTTTGTCTTCTAAGAAAATGTTAAAAGTAAATCACTTTTTAACCTAAACCAAATGAGGCAAAGCTCTCCACTCTGGTAGCCAGCAAACTAGCTTCAATACCACTTGCAATCAAACTTCTTGGCACAAAAGAATTCTGTTTCCCAATAGCCCCTTACTTAATACGGTAGGGAAGGAAAAGAAAAAAAAAAGAAGAAGGGGGGAAATTAAAAGACAAGGAAAAGCCTTTTAGGTCAGGTAGTCCATCCCTTGCTGATCCAGGCATGCTGCTGACAGTATTTTCACATCCATGAGTGCTTTGTCCAGGCTACTTTACTTCCATCACTAGGGCTTCCATCCACTCTCAGGAGAGATCATTCCATTTATTTGTTATGAGTTGGCCGTATGGATTTTTTTTAAGTTTTATTTTTATTTTCATTGACAAACCGAGCAATAAAGATTGGGTTGCCAGCTCCAAACTTCTCCACAATACAGTTTTTTTTTTTTCTTTTCTGAGAATGAGAAAAAGCTTTCAAAGTAGAATCACCTCCCCCTTGCCGCTCACCATCACGAAACACTGACTACAGAAGCATCTCATTCATCCCCTGAAGTGTAATCTCTTGAGAACTCTGAAATACTCCATAACCTGAAAACACTCTTTGTTTCGAAGGATAAGAAATAATGGACTGCTTCTACAGTAGGTAAAATGCAGGATTTTGTCTTGAATTAGTGTTAGCTTTTACGAGGACATGGAGTTTTATATGTATTTCTGAACTAGACATGTGTTACTATCCTGTGTGTGTTCTCTGCCACCTTAGTTCAAGTACTAAGCAGAGACTCTGTGTCGGTGTCCACTTTCCAGTAGGAGACAGTTTTGAGCCTGGTTCTGATTTTTTTTTTACACCACTTTTCTAAATCAAACAGTTTCTATCAGCAGGAAGATTGATGCCAGGCTGAAGCAAAGGTGGATGAGACAGACCTCATGCACTTTGCATTTCAGGGAGGAATCAAATTTTCCTTCCCAACTTTTGCCTTTGGTTATAGGCAAGCAGTATTTAGCTTTGCAAAGGAATACAGTTGGAGGAAGGCTATATGGGGGACAAAATGCAGCTAGGCTGTGTTCTGCCTGTGAATTTGCAGGCTGCTGTGCTAGGCATCCAGCTCTTTGTACTAACAGGAGTGCTAATATGATGTATTAAATGTCACACCAGCATCGCTGGGTATGCATATCTCTCCTGTTGTACTGCCTGTTTATGCTTATTCAGCTCTTTGAATAATTTAACACATTTCATACTCCAAATTACCCACAACAGTTTGACGGGGCTGCTGGCAGTTTACTTGAAACACTCAGTGTTAGGTCAAAGTAGGGCCCAAGCATCTGCTAAATAGAAGGACATTTCATCCTTAGCAAAGCATAATTAGACGTATTCCTGTACACTTTTCTTTTAAAAAATAGGTAAATCCATGCTAATCCCAGTGACACCGTAGAAATAAAGGGCTGTACTGAGCACTGCTGTGTAGTCCAACACCAGGAATGATTTGCACTGAAGAAGAAAAATTATAGAAGACAGTAATTGTTGAGATGAAACTAAGCAAGATAACAGAGCTATGTCAGCATGTCACTCATGCAGTTTCAGAGCAGAGGTACTGATTGCCTTAGTGCAGTTAGGCTGGAATTTGTGTTTTGGAAAGCTTCACTGACAACAGTGCAATATTCTTCATGCACTTATCCAAGACCTGTCTCAGTCCAACAAACCACTGGCTGAATAACAAACCTGAGGCACACAGCCCAAGCAAACAGTGCCCTGCACTCATTCATTCCTTGCCCTACTGGAACCAGAGTCACTGGAGGTGCCCATCTTGAAATGGGAATTAAAAAAAATGGGGCATGGTCCTTGACTGGGTCTTGGAATCCTGCTCAGGATTAATGCAAATGGTGACCCATAAAATGCTGCTATTTAGTGGATTAAATCAGGAAGGAGACACAGAATTGAGAGAGACGAAGTACCTGGTGCTTTGTAGATGTGTCTACCTGGGTCTAGGTTGTGTTTAGCCACTAGGCCTGTCATCTCTTTGTGTTTTTATTGTAAGGAAGATTCAAAATCAGCATTGGTGTCTGAGCAGTGCCTGTTTGTCTCTCTGTGGGGCGAGGCTGTGTAATGTCCACTCTGGACCATTTTCACTCAACACAGATAGCCCAGCAGTAGATCAGTGGACTTGACATAACGCTGCTCAAAATAATTTTGGGGTGTATCTGGGAAGAGGTTTGAGATTGCTGGATGCATGTGGCTCTGAGATACTCATGATACAGCAGGCAGGGCCTGAGAGGAAGACTGATACCCACAGGGCCACCTCCATCAGCACCTCTCCACACACCTCTGCTTAAACAGAAACCACAGAAGGGACAGGGTAGCAGAAAAAAGAGTGTTTTCAGCTAAGACTTAAAAATATCATTCCTCACAGTGCATCAGGTAGGAGGAATGTCTCCCCAGTCTGGCAGCTCACCCAAGGCCTCACAAAGTGATGATGCAGGGCACAGTCAGCGGAGATATTTGCAAAGTGACAGCAGGGCTCTGATTGAGTGAACCTTCCAGGTCCAAAGCACCACACCGCTCAAGAGGATATGCTGAAAATCTTTCTCAGGGATTTGCACATCCTTACAACAACTGAGGGTCTGTAATGAAATGTTTGCTTATCATCCATTTAACCCGCTTCGAAACAGGCTGAGCCTGCATGGTAACCTCAGGTCAAAACTATTTTGGATAGCTGAAACTCATGATAAACACATGCTTTTGAAGGTTAGAAAGCCATCAGTGGGAGACATCGGATTCACTTCTTTATTATTAGAAGGGGAGAAAATCCAGGAGTGTTCAGAGCAGCAAGTTTTGTATAAAACATGAAAAGCAGATGGGGGGAGGTGGCAGAAGGAAGGAGGAATCTTTTTTGATACCAAACAACATTGCTTCTGCAGCAAATCCTTTTTACTTGTAATTTAAGATTGTGCTTGAAATAAGGAGCCAGCTGCACCCGGGGGGAGCAGAGGGCAGCCTGTCCTTTTGGTGCTTGATTGGCTCTTTCGTGTATACCTGATAATTACTGGAGCTGCTAGGAATCCAGTTGTGGTACTTGAACACACACTGAGCAGCATCCTATTCACAGCAGCCCTGTTTGGTCTAAGATCTCCAAAAGTGGGAAAGAAGATTGCCAAACAGCACAAATCTTTCCTGATAAGAAAGTTATGGCCTTACCTAAATTTCACTCTAACTGGACCTGCTAAAGGTCTGTACCCACTGTGGTGCTTTCAGCTGTATTTACCAAGCTAGGTTAAGGTAATTAATTTAGGAAATACATTTTTATTTCTCAGCTCCACATAGAAATCCTACTATTCCCTCTGCCACATAGGAGGACTGCCAAAGCATAATCTCGAGTGCAGTTTCATGGATATTGCTTTTAACATCATCATCATAGTCGTGGACTGATGAGTGAGATGAGGGGATTCCCTTCACATATGCCTATCCTGAGCCACAGCTGACTGCCTGAGCATTGTCCAGAGAAACTAGAATCACTTTAATTGTGTTTTAACACAAATCATTGACGTGTGCATGTGTGCCTGTACATACACACATGCACATGCAAAATTCAAAGTTTCATCCCTCAGAATCACAATCCTTTGAAGCCACCTGTCTCTGAATGGTTCTCTGTATAATAAGCAGAGTTCTGTGCTGTAACTTTCCCCTTGGTCCCCAGTGCCAGCTGCCTAATTCCCAACCTAACAAATAATGCACCCTTACAGAACTTCTGCTTCAGTCCAACAATCCTGTTGTACCAGGTTTTCTGACATAGCAGTCAGATACAGGAATGATCAGCAAAGCAACTGCAAACGAGGATTCTTCCACTGGGAGGACTCTGCATTTCCTCTCTTCCCAGAACCTCCACACTAAAAGGGCTTAGTTTCCAAGTGAAAAAGATCAATTTTTTTCTCTTTTCTAGTAATGGTCAGAGATGGCAAACTCCCTCTGGAATCTGTGCATTCAGCTTTGTTCTTTCTCCCACCCCTGCTGTCGCCAGTAATTAAAACTGAGCGAAAAAACTGAACATGCTATTTTTTGAATAGATATTTGAAATTTAAAGTGGAAAAAAAAAAGTTGTGAAACTTGTCAGATCAATGATTTGACACATATTATTTAGCTGGCTCTAAATATTCTGGAGTGAGAACTTAGTTAACAACTTGTTAACAAAGCATAATTCGGAATAAAACCCAGCTCTCTTTGCTAACTGCATTTGCAATATGGGGCTGGTTCTAATAACTCTCTCTCTTAAATACCAATGTATTTCAACTGCAGTTCCTAACAGTTTTTTGCCACTGTGATGCACAGAACTAGGATGCAAATGAAATACAGAGGCAAAGTCCACCAAATCTTGGTGGCCACGGTACTGCTGAACACTTTGATGTGAGTAACTTAGTCTGAGTCACACATAGGACATTGGTGATGGGGAACTGAAGTCTGTCAGCTTTTAAAAATGGGTTAATCCTTCTAATTAAGCACTTAAGAATGCATGGCATATGAAGAGGAATTTCTTAGAGGAGAAAAAAATAGAGGTAATATTTTTAATGTCTGTGTTGTGGTTTGCTATCTCTGGACATGTTTATATGTCTCACTCTATCTTTGGGCTTCTTTTAAAGATTGCTTTTGAATGAAGGAAAAACCGGTCCTGTTTTCGCCTGAAGTGCATCCCTTACACCCTCACACCTGTAGACAATGCATTTTTCCACATGAAATGAAAGGGCAAGCACATCCTGCTAACAATTTTGACTCTGTAGAGTGATGTAGCATATAATCTCCATTACTTTTCCTGTGATTTGTTAGTGACTGTTGCTAGGTAATGCCTTTTCCACTAAGCATCAGTGAGCTAATGTGAGGGCTTCAAGAATGTTTCATTATATAATTAAGCCTTTGGTAGTGTTGATTTCAACTTTACAGAAGTCGTGTATCTTTTTCATGTGAGCAAAAAAAGTTTTTATGGCATTACACATGGGGACTCAAAAAGCACTCCTGAAGCCATTGTAATTTCTTGGTAATGTAACTGATTTCAGCTTTCTTTTATTATTTATTACAGACAGCTATCAGCCACCCATCACAATGGCATCTAGCTAAACTCTGTGTTGCTTAGGTGGAAAACATGATAAATACATGAAACACATGACCCATTGGAAATATCATTAGATCCCAAATATCTCTCTGGACTCCATAATCCATTAAACAAATGTGGTCCCTTTGTTCTGACATCTGGACACTTAGTCTAACTGTGACCTTTGCTTCCCAGGGACAGGACTGAGATACAGAAGAGCTTCTTCAAGAGGATGTGACTGGTTAGAGTGAATATGAGAGTGGAGATTTCCCTAAGATCTTCAGACATGTGAGCCTCAAGGTACTGTGATTTTTTTTTTAAAGGGTGAGATGAAGAAAGGAATGGAGGACATTTAAGTGAGAAGATGTAAACACAAAATAAAAACAAACCACAGAATATAATGTCAAGGGCTTGTATTTTGTCAGGCTTCACACTAAATATCAAGATCAGTAACTTCCACTGGAGGGGAAACACTTGGCCATCACAATATACAGGACTGTGATGCACAAAGCAATCCTGATGTAAATTGCCTTAGCATCAAGGATGCCTAGCAAAAATAAAAAGCAAGAAAAAAAAACGTTACAAGGCAGCTTTGATCGGCCCTGGTGCTGCGTGTGAAAGTCTAGCTCAGTTCTAAGACTGCCAGGGTAAGTGAAAGAAGAGCCTTTGTAATTTTTGTCTTACAATTATGTCACTCAGTCCTGTAGCCTTCATTCTCCTCGTGCAATTTGTAAGAGACGACAAGTCATTCAAAGCACCTCTGTTTACAGAGAGTCTCAGTAATAGAACACCACGGTCGGGCAGATTCCATGAACTGCAGACCCCGTGTTGACAGATGGGGTCTGTGACTGATTGTTTGATGGGCGCCGTGGGTGAGGCTATGGGGGAATAGCAGGAGAAGAACAGGGCACTGGGTTTTTTGAGCTCCGAGGTCATGTCGGTTACCAGTGAGAACAGCATTCAGTGTTTTTCTATTGCATTGTTATGTTGGTGATGGTGATGAAGTTTTAACTGGGGAAGGGCAAGAAGGATTCTGTTTTCCTCCCACACAGCTCTAGAGATGCTGCTGCTACCAGCAACTTGGGGCAGGATTTCAGGAGCTACGCCCTTTCCACCAGGCACGAGCCAACAGAAAGGAAAAATGAGTGAGGTGGCGATTGCTGCATTCATGAGGGCTGTCTCCTGTAGATAATGCTGATCTGGTGAGCAAAGCCAAAATGATATGTCTGAAGATACAAATGCCTTGCACAGAATGGATGTAGCATAGACAGTAGTACAAGTCCCCCTACATAATGATAATACAGCTCAACCCAATTCAGTCTATTTCTATAGCTTAGAAAGTTTTAGGATTCTCTGCTGGAGCCATCTACTATCAAGTTGATGATCAAATGCATTGCATTTCCATACAGTAATTAAAAAATAAATCAAAAAACAACAACAAAAAGCCACTGTAAACCAAAGCAAAACCTCCATGGTCTATTGCCTGAAAGCCACTCAATAGCAATTAGCAAATATAAGTAATCTTCTTTCTGTGCAGGATTCCTGATACTGCAAAGCATAGTTTAAGTATTGGAATGTTAATAATTATTTATTAAGAGCCTCAAAGCATTCAGGATCCTGATCATGGGATCCCTTGTGGTTGAGGGTTGTAAAAGCAAAGAATAAAAGAAGAGTCCCCTACCAACACGCTCACAAAGTAACTACAAGGCAATTGGCAACACATGAATACTGACAGAGGCAGAGTGGTATGCTGGGAATGATTATAGTAGAACTGCCAGCATGAAAGGCAGTGCTCATGAAATACCTTTAATCTAAGCACCTCTGATTATTCTTTTTGTGGGCAATCAGCTCTTCCTCCACTGCAGTATCTTGCAGGATGTAGCAGGATGCATCCAAAGGTGCCGTAATTTTGCAGGAGACCAGCTTCCATTCTTTTCTCCAACAGGTGAGAGACAGAGATTTTGAAACCTGCTAAAAGTCAGATGGAAACAAGGGGTAAACTCCCAGGATCCTGGCCCTGGGTTTCTCACCCTGAAGCAAAAGACAACGCTGTCACTCAGAACAGCAAGTTCCCATTCACAGTTATTTGTCATGTTAATTACTACAGACAAATTTCTCCTTCATCTCAATTGTGCAGGTCAAAACAGAGAAGTTTAGCACTTCAGAACATCAAACTTCGCTTTCATCTCAGTTCAGGACATCATTCTGAAGTTCCTTTTGATCATTTAGGGAAAAAAAAAGAAAGGAAGACAATTTGAAAGTTTGCTATTGGCTAGGGTTTTCATTTCTTTGTTAAAACCAAGTGAAAAGGAGTCTTTCTAGTCATTAGCCATTGGCTGGGTGTGTCCATAAATTCATATCTTCACTAGAGCAGGTAACCCGTGAGTAAGAGCCAGGAACAAATATTGACAAATATTGTCTCTACTCTCCATAGCTATGTGGGATCCTCATCACATCATTCCCACTTCATCAATTTCAATCTGAGCTGTTAGCTCTATTAGATCCCTGTGTACTGTGCTATAAGAAACACCCGTGGCTCAAGACCCAACATTTTTCACAGAAAGTGGATGCATATCATGACTGTAATTTACTGCACAGTGTACCTACACGCTCCCACAATTAGCTGTAATCTCTGTCGTGCTCACGCCAACATTCCAGCAGTATTTGGCATTTCACGAACGCAGTATTTATCACCGAAGTTCATACAAAGTTGCAAACCCTAACGAGGCTTATCAGCTTTTACAAACCATCTCTGTCCACTGGAGTGTGACATGCTGAGTATAATTCCACTCACTGTGCAGCCATCGGATGTGAAGAGGGAAGGGCGGGGGGGGGGCTTCAAAGCAGCATTTCGTATCGCTTTAAATGAATCATGAAATCGAATGTCTGTATAGCCCCAAAGTTCCTGCAGGTGAGATGTAACCTGCAAGCTGAGCACTTAGAGCAGTCTTTCAGTCAAATAAAATCTTCTCATCGTTACTGATGTGGCAATTACGCCCAGGAAAAGAGCAGTGAAGTGGCTGTGCAAGGGGAGAGTGACTCGGAGCTCAGTCCCAGCAGTCACAAAAGGTGACTGGGGGCAGATCAGGTCAGTAAGCCTGAATTCACCTACTGTCAAGACAGAAATCATCACAGTTACTGAATTTATTTCAAAGACATATCAGAAAGCATAATTAAATATGCAAGTTATAAATCTTTCCCTCTGAAATTTCAAAAGATTGTGGTATTGGTATGAAGAACTTGATAACCTGCTTTGCTGCTGTTCTGCCCTTATATCTGGAACAAGAACAGATGCTAAAAAGCTCAAAATGGGACTTGCAGTATTTGTATTTCTGTACATCTACATGCCCCATGATATGTAGCACCCAACCACTACCCCTTTCCTGCTCATCAGGCACAAGTGTGACACACTGATGTGGGTGGAATTTGATTGAGAAATGAGCTACTGTTTGTATTGTCATCACAGAGCTCTCTAAAAGCATGAAGTTGGGCTGAAAAAAATCGGGATGTTAAAAATGAACACTGTATTTTTCCTTTTTTGCTGTGTTTTTCTATTCTTCAGTCTGTATTCATGTCACTTGTGTAAGGTGATGTTGGGATGTTCTTTTATAACAAGACCTCACAAATGCTTATTCTCTCTTTCATTTAATTCCATGATATCAAGAGTCAGGCTGATAAGTTTAATGTCTTGAGGTAATTCCTTAATTATCGTGTAGGCTTTCATAGTTCCATTGACTTCAGCTGAGATGCTACAATACACACCAACTGACTGTATGACCCTTAATACTTGAATATTGAACCCTTAATATTTGAATTTTTAAGAATAAGACCGGACAATGTTTATGTGCAAAGCAGAGCAACGTATCTCCTGTCAGGAAAACATTTGTAAAGGCTGGAGAGTAGGATTGGAGATCGTACAGAGTTATGGAATGAAAAATGATCCATTGATTTAATTTAAAACATCCAGTGCTTATGTAGTTCTGTGTTCACCAATGCATAGCTGTAAATGCATTCCCTTGTTAGCAAGTGCTTCAGAGACATCAGTGTGTCCATTTAATCCACTGCACTGCTTGCATCTGTAGACCATGATAAATTTTTTCATTCCCCTTTTTTACCCCTCAAGACCCTTTTTGCTGAGTTTTTTTAGAGCTAGTGATTTCCAAGTGCTTCTGACTTGGAGCACAGAAGCAAGTTCCCTGCCTGCCTCTGTGACTGACTCATGCTTTAACCTCGGTCAGATCATTTAGATGGTGGTGTTGTTCTCTATTTCTTAGTCTTTAAAATGCATATTTTGTTCTCTTCACAATTCTGACATTGTAACATCTTTCTGGCTCTAGAAGCAGTCTGTTTCATTTTAGATATACATTATCTTGTACAAAAATACCCACCCACATCTCATACCCTGAAAAATCACAGTAGCCAAAACTCCAAATTTAGATTGAAGA
This sequence comes from Serilophus lunatus, assembly GCA_013399895.1. Lineage (NCBI taxonomy): Eukaryota > Metazoa > Chordata > Aves > Passeriformes > Eurylaimidae > Serilophus > Serilophus lunatus. The sequence goes on along the minus strand of VXBA01004485.1, from coordinate 744,138 downwards.
ATGTAGAGCTGTGTAGACGAGAGGATATTTTTCCAAATGTGAGTTGACAGCCTTTTTTTCTCTAAATAGTTTAGGCTATCAGAAATGTTTAGTATTTAAGTTTGCAACCCAGGCTCCTACTGGGAGCTGCTGGACATGCTGGACCACCCAGCAGGCAGAGCTGGGACATGTACTTCAGTGGTGTTTTTTGCTTTGTTAAGGGTGAGGATGGTTTTACTGCAGATGTCAGATAGCTGGATGCCGATGCCCTACCTTTCTTGGTCATGTCCCATCCCCTACATACTCCTTGCCCTCTTCCCACAGCTGGTTTTCACATTACTTTTGCCTGTCTTTCCTTGCCGCCTTACCTCCAGCAACTGAGGAAGAGATGGAAGCCAGAACAGACAAAACAGTCTTCCCTATTGCATTTTAGTCTGTCTGTGCAAACAATTGTAGCAGCTAAAACCAGCAGTCACCAGGAGGTTCCTTCTCTGGACATGTAGTCCTGGACTGAAAAGAGCTCTATTCAGATGCAGTCATCAGTGGATCCTTCTGCCATCCGCTTAATCCCCTCTCCTTTCCCACCTCACACCTGCCAAAGCAGGTTTACATCAAAAGTATCCAATTCCATCTTTTTCTTTAGTTTGTTTTTTTCCCCTCTTAAATATTTTTGAGTCACCTCCAAGGAGAGAAGCAGTTAAGGAAAAGAATAAATAAAGTGAAGTTTTGCTGCATTTTGGAAGGAAACGAACTTGTGTATTTTGAAGTGTTCCCACAAGGCTCAGACTTTAGAGTGCAATGAATCACTCACTGAAATGTCTGTTTTTTCTCCTCTGAGTGCACGAGGTGCCCAGACACCTTCTGTGGTCTCTGTGAGAGCTGCAGTATGTGGGCTGGCTGGATCCAACCCTGTGCCAGGTAGGCAGGACCAATCTGCAGGTGGATGGGATTGCCATGCCCTCCTTTCTCACCACGAGCAGGGCCTTAATGCTCTTGGCAGGTCACTGTGCCAGCATACCATGCTTGGGCAGTCCTGGGGCTGTGACAGGCTGTTCTTGTGCTGCCCAAGCTGGTCTCTCCCAAGGATTTGTTTGGTTCAGAGCTCTCCTGATGTGTCAAACAGCAGTTTGCATTGCAAGGGTTGCCCAAGCCCTGCTTGGCCACAACTTCAAACACCCTCAGCCTGCCTATGGAAGACCATGTGGAGACACACTAGAGATTATCCCTCAGGTTAAATGTAGCTAATTCATGCCAAATATATATACCATTCTCATTTACCAAAGTCCTGAGTTACTGCTCCCCTAATCCTCATCAGATCCTCTGCCAACAGGTTGGTGGTGACATCAAAGGACACTTGACATTCCTCCGGACTTGGACATCCATGGCTCACTGTGAGGAAAAGAGTATGGAGCTGAAGGTCCTTCACAGAGAAAGCCCTGACTCTGAATCCATAAATAAATTGCCCTTTATCCAACTTGCCTACATCTGTGTTGTCTCAAGCATGGGCAGAGGGGAGCTGTCAGCCTGGGCAATCCAGCAGACCTTCACTGTCACAGAGCAGCATGGAAGGAAAAGTAGTCTGTAAGATAGAGAAGGACACGTATCATGACTTTACTTTGTACAGCAATCTCGATATTTTGTGTGCACTTATTGCTCTGAGTTTGTATCCCTTTCCCACCTGTACTTCCACTGTCTTTTTTTCTGAGGCTTGTTATTATTTCTATTGAGCAATCTTCAGCCGAACTGGGAGATCTTGCAGTGACTCACTTACTTGAACATTATTGCCTAGTTCTTTACACAAGACAGATTGGATATGAATGAGATCTCTTGTCCTCATGAGCATTATATTTATTTCACAAGACATTTTCTTCAGAACTCTCCCTGCAATAAATTATGTGGTATATTTATTTTTTCTTCTACCATGCTATAGCTCTGTCCCTTTTTTTGTTGTTTCTCATTTTTTAGACACTTCTTCTGTGATCTGCTGTTGTTGTTTTCTGTTTTATTCTTCTCACAATCTCTTAGCTATATCCTTGGGATTTTTTCCCTTGTGCATTTTTTAGCACAGTGCATGTATTCGATGTACTCAAAATGAGAGCTTGAGATAAGTATTTAAAGTAACAAAATGATTTCCCTCTTTTATCTTTCAGATGTTGTGTAATGACTAGCAAAAAAAAAAAAAGGAAAAAATAAAAGCAGGTTAAATGTTTTAAATGAAGTATAGAAGCAAGCAATACAATCATATGTATAATTTTCTGATCTTCATAATGTCAGGTGAGTGAAAGATTTTGGGAGTGCTTTACTTCTAAAGAAATACTTAGCTGAATTTCAGCACCTGCTTTTGGGAAAAGCCAAAAAATGATGAAAGCCCTGTGTAATCAAAGGAAAGGTGAGTATATTTAGAGCAGATTAAATGGGACTTAAAGGTAGCACATGTCCATGGTATTTATGGGAGTCCTATCTTAGGGCTATATCTCATTATGAATGTACATCAGTGTGTTCCCTTGCTTCCCTGCTCTTCTGCTTGATCTGTCAACCCCTCTCAACCATTTTACTCCCCCATTGCTTGGTGGAAATGTGCTAGAAGTCTGGATTTAGCCTAGTCGTAGTCTTTCTGAGGGTGAATGCAGGATGGAAAGATGGTTTGAACTGCAGCTGAAATGTAAGTGATCCTATGGATGGTTTTGAAATCCGAGTACAAACGGGACTTTGAATATTGCTGAACCATGTTTAACTACTAAGGATGACTGTTTCACTTCAAGACTACTTTATTGTCTTATGTCTAAAACTAGAAGTAAACTTCGTTACCTGGAATGCAGTTCAACACTAGGGCATGTCATCCAGGGAAGTGGTGGGATTTCTCTCCTTTGTGACTTTCAGGGCTCACCTACACAAAAGCATTCCCAGACTGATCTGGTGTTGATGTTAATGAAGCTCTAAGAAGCAGGCGGCTGGCCTAGAAACCTCCAGAGGTCCTTTTCGAATGTTTTTTTCCTATGATCTTACAGTTCTAGGAAGTGTGTTACAGTAAAATAACCAGATGGATTTTTTTTGGAAGTATAGAGCAGATACCCTGAGGGCAGAAAACAGTATGTGGAGAAGTCACCATAGAAGGGGGTGGGGAGAAAGACACTTATTTCCATTTAAGAGTTATAGATCCAGGACTCCTACAAGGAGTTGAGAAATTTGTCTTGATTTGGAGATGAGAAAAACAAACACTTCTGAGTAGCTTTTCACAGTAAGGCTGCCTGGCTTGTGATCCTCATCCTGTCTCAAGAAGGGTAGGCAGTGTTTCAAATGTTGGGGTCAGGCTGGTTCCTGCTCTATCTAATCAGTTTGGTGTGCATATCTTTCCCGTAGGGATTAAATATGTCTTGTCTCCTGTGGTTTTACTAAAGGGCAGAGAGGAGGCAAGGAGCCTTTTACTTCTGAAAACGTTCTATATGGTTGCCTGAGATATCTGCTGCTGGGGGAAAGGGAGGTAGAACAGCCAAATCTCATTGCTGTCCCCAAGGCTAAATGCAGGAGAATTCTGTGGTCTATCTGGGTCTATACCTGAGGCTTGCTTCCTCCATGCACAGGGTGAAATCAGTGGAATAGGGATACAGAAATAATGTTGGACGGGGTGAGGTTGACTATGTGCTCAGCAACCCCCACCAGTGCCTCCAAAGGCATGGTTTTGCAGCTGGGGTTGCTCAGCTAAGGACACCCCACCCTGGGATGTGTTGTGCAAAGGCTTAATTTTACCCTTGGGAGAAGCTGCTGCCTTTTTCTCCCTTTTCTGTACACATTCCTCTTACTAGATCAGCCAAAACTTTCTGCTGCCACTAAAACTGATGGGTTTTTTTTGTGTGAAGCCAGACTTTTGTACTCATCAAGGCCAGCTCCAGCTGCTCTGCCAGTAGATGTCCCTGCACGCCTGGCTGCAGTGGATGTGCTGTGTCTTTTCCTAGGAAAACTGATTTCCAGCACACTGAACTTTGTATCATTCCTGAGGGGTATTTTTCATATGGATTTTTATTTTTTTCCTCACATTTCAGCTTCTGGTGTAAAATTTAAGCAAGTTCCACAAATACAAAAGCTGAAATTAAAAATGAAATTAATTTGTTCATTGCAAAGCAGCCTTTCCACAATCTTTAAATATTTTTGTGTTTATTTATAAACCAGAGTACTAACACCAGTAAAAGTCCCTGAACCTCTTTACCCTGATCTGCCCTTCACTCTTGTTCTACATCATGTATTCAAATAAATTCCACTTTTTTTCCCCTTCCTTGGATTGCAGCATTTTTTTGAAGTAGATATTGTTTTGGTGAATTGAACAAAACAAGACAAATAGTGCTGAGCACCAGGTACTCACTTTTTGGTAGGAGTCACTTGGCAATTTTACAGATGCTGAATCTCAACCTTCAGCCTGTAAGGTGTTTCCTGTAATATGATAATTTATCAGCTGGCTTTCAGAGCCACATAGGTGAGTTTTAAGTGTTTTCTGCAATGCTCTATGCTCTGTATTATTATCCTGCAATTACATATTTGCATGCCAACTAAATTAACGCCAGAAAGTTATCTTCAAAAGTGCAAAGCCAGTCAGTGCTACTCTTCCTGGGAATACAGAGGATGGTAATTGTTACAGAGGAAAATTGCCTTTACATGGTATTGATTTTTTGCCCCACTGCCTGCCATCATCCCTCGGAAGGTTTTTCCCAGTGCAGGACAGTGAGCGGTGCCGGCAGCCTGTGCTGGGTGGCTCTTGGCCAGCTGCGGAGGGACAGGCAGTGGGCAGGGATCTCACACCGGCAGCGCTTGCTCCGCTGCCAGCCCCGCAACTCGTGGGGGGCTCCAGTGACCCACCCTAGAAGCCTTTCATTCCAGCTTTGAAGCAGGGGTAGCAAGAGGCTTCCAAAAAGCTGAGAGCTGCAGCCTTGAGTGGGGAATGGCTCAATAAATGATTGGTGGAATATAAGTATTTATTGATTTAAGAGCGTTCTTTTCTTTTGCTTTGCTTTTGTCTTCTAAGGCAACTTTCTTTTAAATTTATGTCCCACATTGTCACATCAGGAGGAAAATACATGAGAAAATGTTTTGTTATTTCAAATTTATCGCGTATTACGTCAGCTGGCATTGTGGACTCACAATATGTAATGCTTCATAAATTATGAAAAATAAATGTTTTATGGGCTTACTACACACTCTGTTTGAAAACCGTTGAGCTGGGGAGACTCACTGACCCCCGTACAAATTAATGTGCACATGATTTTCATTATTGCAGCTCAGATGGGAAGGTTGAACATCTTTATATATTTATTTAAAGGAAAGTGAGGACAGAAGTTGCTTGAATACAGTTAGTCTTTCTGGCAAGAAGCAGGTATCATTTAACCCAGCTCATAACCTATTGCTTCCCTCACAGTCATTGTTATTCCAGGCCAAAGCTTAAACTCAAAATCAGAGCTGTGAGGACTTAGCATGAGCTTCCAGAGGTCAAATCCTGCAGTCTTTAGCCAGGAAAACTAAACCTCCAAGTTGGTAGGATTTCGTCTACGCAAGGACTGCAGCATTTGCAGAACATGAGGCAAGCACAAATCAGGCTCCTGCAGAAGGGAAGGCAGTGAAGGATATTTCTACCCAAGATTCCAGTCCTGCTTTCCCTGAGTGTGATGGAGACCGACAATCAAACAAGAGCCTCCCATCTCAGCTGTCAAAGGCCTCATCAGAAACGAAAAGCTCAGGGCACTGGAGGTCTCGAACCTCTTCGAACACAGCATCCTTCGGCACTGAGACGCAGGAATCAGAGGGAAATGTCCTCACCCGCCTGCATGGGAAAGTATGTCGTCCCATTTTCTGAGGAGCAAAAGTTCACTCCAACATGTGTTGCATGGGAGGTGCACATCTTTCGAGGGGAAAGGGCACAGTGATGGGAGGTACTGGGAGTGGTGAAGTGCTCTCAGCTATTTTTCCCCCCCCCTCGCACCCAAATATTTCTGTTCCTTGCAAACGGGGGTCAGGTGTTGCAGCTCTCCCCTGGATGATTTTTATATCACGCAGATCCACCACTGTGTTTCTAATAAAGCCATCAAGAGCATAACCAGGAGCTCCCTGCATGGGCTTAAGCAATATAAGTCACTGCTTCAGAGGACTCTCTTAACTTGAGGCTGGATGCACTCAAAAATCTTCCAAGTTATTCTCTCCTAATTCAAGTCAGCTGAGGCATTAAAATGTTGGGCAGATGGACAAGATCTCTGGCTGCAGCCAGCCTGTTTTCTGCTGCTAGGGCTATTGCAGTCAACACTTAGAGACTTTTATTGTAATTGTTTTTTATTTAATCAGTGATATTTTGAGAAATTAACCTTTACATAAGCACATTAAAGGAGATTACTGTGTGCTTTCTAGCATAAAAGACTGTGCTCTAAGGATTCTAACTTCCCCTAAACTGGATTAAATATTGTTCTTACCTTAAAACCACACTTTTGCTTTACTCTATTCCCTTTCTTTCGCTTCATATGGCAATTAAGAATTATTGGATTTAAAGAAGATGGTAAAGGACAGCCTCTATTGCAGTTGCTTCGCCAAGATACTGAAAGGTAATTTCTTAGCAGCTGTATTTTCTCAGAATTATTAACTTCAATCATGCTTCGTGTTAGGGACAGGCAAGAGAACAGATTTAATAAGCAAATTATGCCCCAAGTTCATACTTTCCTTTTATTTTTGCTGTGACTTTTACAGTCGAGAAGAGCCCTTGCCTCTCCTCTCTCCTCCAGTGGATGGCAGTTGAGTACCACGGTACAGAGCAAAGCTGACTTGCACCGCGGTGTAACTCTCTCAAGGAGGCAACCGCTGATTGGAATTAGCTGTTCTTTGCCTGTGTAAAATATCACTTAGAAATACCTGAAGAATTAGAAAAGGAAGAAATGGAAGTCTTTTCAATTTAAACTGCTTTGTTACTAGACCAGGAGCAAGCAGATCTAAAAGTTTTCTTCAGCAGCTGGAGGGAAAAAAAGTCTCATATCCATATACACAAGTTTCAAGTGTTTCCTTTTTATATGTTAATCTATAATTTCCAGTATATGGATGCTAATGAAAACAAGTTCCTGATTTTCCTGTTGCTTCCTGACCTCCACAGTCTTTAGATTTTAATACTATACTCATAATTTCAGAATGAAGAATAATTTTTAAAGGCAAATTTTCATTTTTTGAAGTCTCAGCTGTACCAGAAAGAATAGGACAATTCGCAGGGACTGGAATTATGATGTGACTTTAGTCATCATTGAAATTGCGTCTAATTTTAAATGTTCCCCTAAAAGTTTAAAACAAACATTCCAATCAGAAACAGAAACCTAACTATATTCCTCTTAAAAATGGGTCTCCTCCAACTCCTCCAGTTTATAGCACATACCCTTGGGCTATTACAGTCTAGAAAAATCTGAAATAAAAACCACACTGTTTTCTGGGTCCGATCATGCATCACTTGCTCAAAAAGAAATTTAGGGCCTCCTGAGAAATATAAAGTTTAGGCCTTCCTGACACATGTTGCTTCTTTTTAAAGAAAACAGTCTAGTGCATCTTTATGGAAAATACATAACTCAGCTTTATTCCCTTTATAAGGAATCACAGGTGGATTGAAACAGAAAGCTTTAAAAAACGTTTGCAAATGCAGTTGCATATAAAAATATTGTGGTCAGCATCCTAGTTGTTTTTAACATGAGTAGTTATTTACTTTACAAATTTTATTTGCTTCCACCTCTAGTCTCATTCTGCTGTAGGATAAGATCAGACACAAATAACTGTTTACACCAAAAAAATAAGTTTTTGTAAGTAACTATTTTAAAATGTTTGCTTTTATGTTTACTGTTGAAGGATCTTGAGCACTCCTGCCAGAAAGGAGAGTATTTATTATCTCTCTTTCACAGATGAGGAAACTGAGACACTGTGAAATTAAAAGCTTGGGGAAATTAGTAGACAGTAAATTACGGTGTGAATTTACTGTGTACTAGCCACCCTGCACGAACTCATCATGTGGACTGGCAAAGAAAAAGGATTAAACTCCCTTAAATTATCTCACATTTGCCATGGACAGACAGTTACCATGGATCAGCTGACACACAGCAACTTCTTAACCCACAGCGAGTCATTCGCACAGCGAATCCCCTCGTCGGAGAGGAGTTGATTCACGGGGTGCTGTGCTGCGTAGCTAATCTGTTCCAACTTTATGCAAGAGTTTATTAGTCACTAATTTCCCCAGCTAGCCAGATCCTAAGTGATTTACCTAAAAATTGCAGAAGGAAATGTCTGGCAGAACTCAAATTCAGTCTTGAGTATCCTCGCAGACTTAAAAGCAGAAGCTGTGAGTTATAAAAGCAAAATATCAGGAGAAAATAAACTTTGTCCTGTAGAAGGATGGAACATGTGCAGGATGTATCCAGGCAGCGTATGGGCTAAATTGGTGAATTAGAGTGGTGGGCTCAGAAGATGAGACCTGGAATTTGAGAACCACCCTCATATCTCAGGGGTTTTGGCGTTAAAGCTGCTTCCAGGATCGCGGCAGCATATTACAACCAGCCTAGCATGGAAATCCACATGGAATCTGTCTGTCCTGGGAATCCCGTCAGACACCTCTTCCCATTCCACAGCTGATTTGAGTCTGTGTCTGTGTGCGCAAAGTTCCTCATATGTTCCCTCCCATCTCACAATGCCACTTCTGGAGACCAGAGTCCCTGCCACCCTGATCACTGTTCACTGGTCCCAGCAGTGACCTCTTTGCTCAGGAGGCCACTGACAAAGATCCTGGGGTGACCTCCTTGCCCCAAACGGGCTGAAAGGCAGATGTTACAATGGCTTTGGCAGGAGCACTCCCCATTGCATCTGATCCAAGCTGGAGAGATGAACATGTATGGAACTGAGACTAGGGTTGGGTGATGGGAAGACAATTACTGACAACTTCCTTCCACTAATAAACAAAGATATAAATGATGACGCTGTAAGAAAAAAAGTGAGATTCTTTGGAGAAAACTGTAGAGAGACGTAGTAAGGAGGAGAGATGTTTAGACCAGAGTTTTACATTGCACCACTTTGTAAAAAATGTTCTATTTTAGCTCCAAGCTTGAGTCCAGTTAGACCTGCACTAGGGCTTAGAAAACAGCACGTATTTTAATGCTCTGTGAACAGGAACAGCTGATAACTAGTACATTTAAATGTGAAAAGCAGAACTTTTCTCTGGGGAATGTGTTGTTAATTTTTTTTCTTTTACGGATTTTGTTTTCATAGTTTACATTGCAGCTATAGTATTACACTGGCAGTCGTTTATCTAATGACTTACATCTTTCAGGCTGTAGAAAATGCAGGATAACAGAGAGAGAGAAAAAGTGTTGGTAGTGGTAAGTTCTTTTAAATTTGTATTTTAGGCCTTAAATATACAGAAGTTAGCGCCTTTCTAACATCCCTTTTCTATCTTGTTCCCAGAGCATTATAATATGAAAACAGTGGGATTAGGGTGCTATGTACTTTCAATCCCTCTCCCTTCCAATCCCTAAAATAAGTCTAAATAGAGGTGGATTTGGTTCTGGTATAGCTGAAATTAAGACAAATTGGTGTGTCTGAGGAAAGATTTCTTTTTTCCCCTGTAAACCTTAATCTTAGAAAATGCCTGTTTGTGCTAGAGAAATGGCTTGGATGGAATATGTCAGCTATCTTTTATAGAGGGAAACCAGACTCACTGGGCTCTAATGTTGTAAACAAAGAACTTTGCAGGTGTAATTAACCTGGGGAATGCCCTTTCGCGAGATGCTCTTGAAGTATTGGCACAAATATCATCCATCTTCATAACTCAGTGCATCAGTGGTCTTCTAACTGAGAGCAAGAAGCAACCTACTGTGTTCCTTTGTGACTGAGTGCTCAATGAATTAGAAGGTCATGGTGACTCTTCTAGTAATGGTCACTCCTGGCATTGGAGGAACTTGTGGCTTCAAAGGGAAAATCTGTGGCTATTTCCAGAAATGAGCAAGAGGGTGCAGTATGAGACCTATGACAAGGACATCCAAGCCTGCTGCTGTGTGATGAGGAGAGGAAGATCTGTGCACCAGGGAGGCTGGCAAAGGAGAAAGGTAGGTAATGGCAGGAGTTGCCCATATTCTTCAGCTCTCAAAAAACTTGAAGTTGCTAATTGAAAGGGTGGACAGAGAGGCACCCCCTAGTGCCTCCACGAGTATTGCTGATTTGCAAAGGAGCAAAAGGGAAGATCTAGAAGGTCACTGTGGTCCAGGACTGAGTCTGAGAGATAATCTTGGGCTCAGAGGAACTCAGTGTTCAGCACAGCTCTGCTTCTGAAGCATATGGGAGGCAGAAGTGCCTTCATTCTGCTAAACTCCTCAGGGGTTTATGCACAAAATATTTGAGGGAAATAGCCCAGGCACCAGAGTGGGTCTGGAGTTTGGTGAGTGTGCACAGGGTGGGAGGAAAGAGTGCCAAACTCTGTCTTTTGAACCTGCTTCCCTAAAGATTCATCTGTAAGGAGAGAAAAGTGGGAGCAAGGATGTGTGATTGAAGGATCTCCAGAGAGAGATGGTCCCTGGTCTGAGATTAATTGTGTTTACTGTCTAAGGCTGTGAAGATTTTGTGCAGCAGTACCGTGGTCCAGAAACACTTGTTCTCAGAAACTTTCATACCAAAAACATGGGAAAAATTTGAACTTTAGATGACTCCAGACTTCAGTTGCAGTTTAGTAGGATTTTAAGGCTGGCGCTTTAAATATATATGAGACATATATAAATACACACACACATGCAAAATATATATATATATATGTGTGTGTGTCTGTATATGCGTGCATTTATATATAGACCTCAGGTTGTTTTGATTCTGTCAAATTCAGTAGCTCTTGCTTAAGGTAGAACTGGTGGAGAGTCCTTTACATGAAGAAGTTTGATGGAGCTGTGTTAAGCATTGGGGAATTTGCAACAGAGATTCTTCAAATGTTTCATTCAAGACCAGCTTGCTGTTAACCTGAATATTTAATTTGAAGTCATGCTGGTTTCACATGTCAAGCTACCCTGGCACTGCGTGAAAGTGGTGGGAGGAGAGACTGGAGGGAATGAGCAAGTAGGGAAGGATTTGGTTATCAAAGCAGAGGAGTTAAATTCACTAGTAATAAACAGAATGAGATTACTTCAGCTCATAGTTCAGAGAAGGGCTCTATCCCAACACGTTAGGCCACCACCTCATAAAAACACAAGGACCTCCATGTGAATCACCAGCTTCATCCAGGGACAAGGAGATGAGATTGCTTTGCTGCCAACATGGTCAAACAGCAGGTTTGCTAAAGCCCAACTCTCCAGAATATTAATAAAAATAAATGATTTTACCCTCTCTGGTCTTGCTTATAGCAGGCTACTAATAATGCCTTATGAGGCTGCCACACAGTTCAATCAATAGTTTGATTTTTCTGCCCTAGAGCTGCCACAAACACAAACCCCACTCTAAAGTGGCTGAGTAAGGAGCAGAACACAGAGACAGGAGGAGACAGCAAAGGGGAGATGAGGAATGCGGTGCCTTGTGACTTCTAGGAAACTTGGAGATGGACCACTCCTGCTGAGCCCCCATCTGCCATGGCCACTGTCACATCCCACTGAACTCATGGATGCTCCTCAATGCCCAGTGCTTGTTATTTATTTATTTTTATATCGTCTATTGAAACATTCGAGTTTGACAAAGGGAAAAAGCGATTCAGCATCCTTTGACTGAGGCAGGTTGATTTTCATTCGAGACAGAATGGCTCATTTTTACCTTTTCAGCTCCTGGAAGAGTAAAAAGTGAGAGGTCAAACCTGCATCACCATGACAACCCCTGCAGTGAGGGTTTTTGAGCAGATGAAGGGGAGTGATAATGGAGCTGAAGTTTCTGCCCGTTCACAGTCGCTGGGCTTTTTTGTTTTGTTTTTCCTTGTTTCTGTCCTTCAGGCCTTGTAAGGTGTGGCCCCATGAATTTTTCAGGGGCTGAAGTATAACGCTATCAAATTTTAACACTCACACACTGTGTTTGAGATAAGTCCTTGGTGTAGCACTGTCTGGACACACATATTGAGTGTATATAAAACATATAAAAAAGAGGTTTGTAAAAGATAGTCATGGAAGATCAAACATCCCCTCAGATGCATTCCCTGCACTGCTGTAGGTGCAACACGCCAGCAAGTGCAGTGGTATTACTTGCTTTGCATCAAAGAGAATTGTCATTTCTGCCTTTCCTGACAGCACCTTTGGAGTCCAAAAATAAGCTCAATAACGAAGGAATTCTCTGAGGAGAGGAGGCATCGTACTAAAGCAGAAATTCAAAATGAGATGAGGATCTAAGAAGATACACACAGGAGGGGCTGCAGGTGAAACTGGAAGGTTATTTGAGATGCTGAGTGCATGCCCCAGTTTCCTGGGCCTGCACAAGGGGGAATGTGTAGGAACAGATTGCAGATAGCTGAGGTTACAGATATGGAGAAAACCAAGTCAAATTGAAGTCACATAAACAATACCCCAAATTTGCTTTACCTAGAAAATGAAGTTGGTCCAGGAAAAAACTACCGAAAGAGCAGATTACTCATTTTTCTAACATCTTTGGTTATTCTAGGTGCCTACTAAATCTGGTGATCTTCTAAGATGGAAAGCCTGCTCAGACTGGATTATGCCTCCTTTTATGTGCAAACATTGTGGGATAGGTTGTCCTCAAACCCCATGTAGAATTTATTGATGTCTTTTGAATGTTATCTCTTCAGAAGTTTTGTGACATCATGTTTTACCATGTTGTAGTTGCAACAAAAAGTGAAACAGAATAAGAAATATTAAATCAGGTATTAAAGCATCAAAAAAGTTAATTTTGCAGGAGTCAGGCTTTAGTGGGATCTATACAGCCATCACATAGGAGAAGAGGAATAGCCAGAGTTAACACTAAAAAAGTTTTGAATGGCTATAAAACCTTGCATTGAAGCAATTCTCTGTGCCCAGAGGATTAGTTTAAAGCTTTTGCAGTGCAGTGGAGGTGAATTATTCCATTTTTGCCTAGTGAGAGGTTTCTCGTATCTCCTTCCAAAGTGGTGGATGTGTCCCTTATGTCAGTATGGAGCTCTGCAGCCCACCATCCAGAAAGGCAAACTGCAAAGACTACAGATACTGTCTCTCTGCCACCAGATTTGAAGCAATAGCAGCATCAACACATCACGTCAGCAAGAAAGCAAAGTTGGGCCTGTAGATAAAGCAAGGTGAATCTGAGCAACAGTGATGTGATGTTGCAATAATAATTCACTCCTCATGCTGACTTAGAAGAGGAAGCCAATTCAGAGTTTCACAAGCACAGAGGCCTAAACAGAGCCCTGTGGGACCGTATGAAAGAGAATAGTCAGTTCATATAGAAAAAAGTGTACGTTATCAGCTGCATAAAATATAGACCTGGCAGAAGACAGACGTGATAATTTCTGGAAATGCTTTGGATTATAATCTGTGCTTCAGACAACTGAAATGAAATATTGGATTCTTGTGTTTTATTCAACCAATATGTAAAATAATGTTAAATATGAAGCCTCCGTATATCAAAGGCTTGCAGCAACAGTAATTTAAACAGGATGCTGGAGTATGACAGAAGATGCAAATCCATCCTTACAGTGACAAGCCAGAAATCTCAATTTTCCTCTTCCTGTGGTGTGACTGGGCTCTCTTGAGTCAAACTTGAACATTAGGTATGGTCTCAGAGAGGAGCAGATAGCCTGTCTGCTGGTGCATCTCAGGGCATGCATTTTTTGGAAGCTCAGTCTTTGAGGACTAAAAAATAAATGCCAATCACATTGGCATCAGATCATTTGGAGACTTTAATTACATTTATTTCATTTGTATTCCTCACTGCAACTCTACTCATCTGTTTCCAGGCACAATGGAGTCAATGAAACCTGATGCTGTTTTCAATTTGCTAACATCTCTTTGGAAAACAGACTCATCTTGCTGTGGAAATGTTCTGAAAGCAAATTCTAGCCATTCCTCCTACTCCTACAAGAGTAATCAAATGCCAAAGCTTTATTTTACACTTTGCTTGGATAATATTCAGACACAAACGATACCTGGCAACTGTGTATTGTATAGGCATTTAATTTTTAATTTTAAGAAAAACTTTCCCACAGCAATGGATTGCACAGTCTCAAGATGAAATCCAGCCTAGGAAAGACCAATGAACTGACACAGAAAGTGTGAAGTACCACATGAATGCTGTTAATGAGTCAATACAATTGCAAGAAGTCAATGCCGTATCACCTAACGCTTGGGACAACAAAACCACAAACAGTTCTCTCTCCAGGGCTCTTCCAGCACACCTTAAGTCTGTGAAAGATGCTGGCATGGTGAGCAAATATTGCTGTCCGTGGGTTAAAGTTCAAATGCATCACTTGAGTAGATGAGTTCAAGCAGGGCAGAACAACTTGCCATTTCCTTCGGGGAGTGGTGGCTGTGGGGTGGGGTGAGGGGAGATGTGGGTGTGAGAGTGGGATGCAGACAGTCACAGCCCTTCTACAGCAATTACCATAAAGATTAAATAAATACAATAGCCTAATTTCACATGGAAGTACACTTTAATTAAGTCTCTGCAGAACAATGAGCTGCTTCCATAAGAGCTGTGAAAATCATCACTAGGGACTGTCCAGAGGAAGAGAGAAACAAACAAGAGAAGGTCTCTTTGTATAGAAAATATGTACAGGAAGTATTTTTAAAAGCTTGTTCCCAGTTAATTTACCTAGGAAGAATTAATGACCAACTCCAGGGTTTTGCTCTGGTTTTATATAAGTTCTCCATTCCAGAGTCTCATGGTGCTTCCCAGACTGAGAATTAATATGCAGACTAATACAATTTTTTTGCATTTGTAGACTAATGCAAGAGCATTGCATCTTATTTTGTGTGGTGTATACCAGTGGGCTTAGCTTGTCTGAAATGCTTCTGGGATACAAACTTATGCAAAGTAAGCTCCAGGTGTATAAAAAAAAAAATCTGTTCTCCCAACACAGTTAATGATGCATTCTCTATGTTAACATGGTCAGGGATAGAGTTCAGTAGGAGGTGATAGGAGAACATCACCTATAAAACCTCCCTTCACTCAAAATGCATTTCCATTATTTTCTTTTTCTTCCTGTATGCTCAGAGTTTCTAATGCACAAGAACTGCACTAAAATGAAGCAATTTGCCATTATTATATCTACAAACACCTGGATGCATTGCTTGAGCGCAGATAAACTTGGCCAAGGTCGTGATTATTCTCTTCCTAAATCGGGATGTCCAAGAGAAAACAGTTCAGCTGTTGGCATCACATCAGCCACCCTCTGACTTGTGATGATTTTGAGCTCAATAACACCTACAAAATAGGTACCTTCATTGCAAAGACAGAGTTGAAGTGTCCCCTAAACCCCAGCCAGATACAAATATTCTCAGAGTGCAGGTGACAGAGCAGCCTGATGGACAGCTTGATGTTTCTGAAGAATTATCTTGCCTTGAAGCTTTGGTGGGTAGTGGATATAAATTACTAGTGATCTATTTTATTTTTTTTTTAACCCCAGAATGTATTATAGACTATTTTTAAAAATATTATTTTTTATTATTTTATTGCTTTAGAGAGTGCCAAGTGGTAGCTTTCAGCTATCATCTAGGCGAGGCTCAGGCAGATTAGACCTAGGGAAGTGCAAAAATCTCTTTTCTGCTTGATGATTATCTTACATCAAGGTTGTAGAGGCTTTTGGTCAGGCACTGCCTTTGTTTGCTTTCTTTGTTTTTATGCAGCTAGGTAACAGAGCAGGGCCCAGCTCCACGCCTGGTGTCTTGGGTATGACTGCACTACAACCCAAAAATCATTACAGCCAGACAATCAACTCTCAGTGCATGTCAGGTTCTGCTGTCTGTTTGAAAGGGAGCTGAAGCACTTATGGAGGTTTAATCGAAATCTGAATACATGTGACTGAAATTGGCTCCCTGTGATTATTTATACAAGTAAATCTCTGCTTCTCACAAGTTCCCAGAAATCAAATGCCAGACTTCTATGATCAATTTTTTAAAAGGAGTACATATTTGTTGAAAATTCTTTGCTGTATTAATTTTACTCTGCCTTTTCTCAGGCAGCCCTGATAGGGATGGAGGGATTCCTGGTGTGCTTCAATCAACCTAGGAAAGAGGGACAAAAATAGCTGATTAGTTCGTTCACAATATATTATCCTCAGAATGAAACCCAAACTTTTCAGTTAGCCTGAAAAATCTCTTAAAATGGCTTGTCTTTCTCACACATCTGCATGCCCAGCTAAAATCTTCCAGGAAATGGTTCTTATTTCAACACTAGGTATGTCAGATGCAGGTATTTTAAGGAGGAGGTAGTTTAAACAGAGGGCTACATATTTCCATGTTTTCCTAACCCCCACTCAAAAGCACATCTGCCAGTAAGTGGTTTATAACTTGACAATTAGCCACCACTAGTTTTTACAGTGTTCTATAATGTTGTCCATCCCTGTTTCTGACCCTTTTTTTCCTTCTACTTTCTTTTATCTTTTTTTTTTCTTTTTTTAATTTTTTTTTTTTCTTGTGGTAACCCTTTTACCTTCTTTTTCCCTGCTCAGACCCATTAGCAGGATGTTGTGCAATATGGTGCTTGTCATCTGTTTCAAAGACACAGTGATGAGATACAGGTATGCCAGATGGATAAACCTAGTGTGACTAATTATTGTGTATTTGCCTTTAATTATTATCATTTATTACCAGAGAAAAGACAATAGAGGTTCCCAGACTCGGAAGGGAATGTTGGCAGAAGGGGAATCTTTGTGTTTTTCTTTTTTTTTTCTCCAAGAGACTGGCACATCAGCAAGAAAAGTTTTCTTCCTGGAGAGAAATACAAGCAAACATTGAGGCAAGAGGAGTCAACATGACCCCTGCAATACTTTCCTTTCCCTGACACATGCTTGAGGATCAGATCTCTCACAGGTAATAAATAAGTTTTGTGTAATTATAGAACAACTATTCCTTTCCTGATTGTCCACTCTCTCACATAGAGAGACTTGGGTTAAAAGGGTCCATCAAAGATCATCCAGTCGAAACCCCCTGCCACAGGAAGGGACACCCTTCCACTAGACCAGATTTCTCAGATCCCCATCCAACCTATCCTTAAACACTTTCAGGAATAGAGCATCCACAAATTCTCTGGGCAACCTGTGCCTGTGGAGAGGCATCTGTTCTCTCTAGTTTGTGTCTGGGAGACATTTACAGCCCTGTCTCTGCCCTATGACACCAGAAAAAAAGAGTGAGCTGTTGTGGGCATGAACAGGCATTCAAGTGTATGGGAGATGAAATTTTCTGTTGAACCATAAGATAGATGAACATTATTTCCTCCGTGGAGAGTTGAAACCTGAGTACCTCAAGCAGGATTTTTTGACCAAATTAGGCTCAAGGTAGCAAATGTTGACACAGGTTTCTCTGCCATCACACTGAGCCCTAAACCTTGGAGTTTGCCTCAGTATCTGACCTTAATGTGCAGCATTTCTTCACTGTTTGGCAAAAGTGTAGATTTTCTCCTTTTCAGTATTATAACCTAATTTTCAATTAATCCCTTCACAAACACACACACATTTATAAACGTGTTGTTATAAAACAAATATTTTAAAACAAAGGAGACACTTCTACTGCATCTCAATAGATGTCTATTGAGGAAGGACACTTCACTCAACTCAGAACCCACAGCCTGGCATGCAGGATGATTTTGAAGGAGTCTAGAAGGTTGACAATGGCAGGAAACTTTTGGAATTGTTAATACTGTGGTCCCAAAAGCTGCTTTCAGGTTACAGCTGAATCAGCTACCATTTACAAGTGCAAAGTAGGTTTATGATGGCTCATAAGTCTGATCTTGCTTATGGGGCACTGCACTTTAATTTGAGAGCAGCCACACTGATTTGGTAAACAGATTGAGGAAGAGCTTCAGACTCCAGGCTTTAAAATTCATGAGGATCTGATTTAGTACGTTTTACACTGGTATTTTAACATACTTGCTCTATGACTAAATTGCATTGCAACCTGAAGGACCAGTCATATACCACAATCTATCGTAGATAATACAAGACATAATCAATGTTTCCAGGCTGCTGAGATATTTCTATATATAGTAATTTTCAGACAAATATGTGCAAAGACATTAAAACAACAAAGTCCGTACATGGATGATTTGCAAACAGGAGAAAAGAATAAATTTGCCACTCTTTGCTCTGAATAGCTTACCCAGATTACAGGCCAATTTTGTTTTGGACAGAAATATTTTCCATCACAGAGTCTGCTAAAGTCAAGAGATCACTATTCCTTTGGCCACAGGATGGGCTGAAGGGCTGGGCAGTATTTTGGGATTGGCAGCTCCGGCTGTCTGCCTTTAACCCATCTGAACACAGTTTGATTGAGACTTGAATGAGCACTTAATAGTCTGTGATTGACTTGATTGTGGACTTCTACTTTTAAACCAAATGCAATGTCATTATTATATATCAAGAAAAAATGGCCCCTGATAATCAAAAAATATTGCATTAAGTTGGCAGACTGAGAATTAAATATGCAGAATCAGCATAATGAAATAACCTGCCTTTGGTTGCAAGAGCCTTCATCATCCTTAAGAAGATTTAAAGCTAATCTGACTTGGAGTTGTTTCAGTCCAATTATTTTTCTGGAAATTTTTGAGCTTTATTTTTCTTTTCAGCTGCATTATTCAGTCTTGACAGTTTTTATTTTGGGTTGTTTTTTGTTGGGTTTTGTTTTTTTCTTTTTGATATTGAGCAAATGGAAAACCAATTCAGAACCATTCTTAAGTAGAAATGAAATGCCCTGTAATCCAATTTTGATCAAAATTCATCTTTGCTTTTCGGGGACCGAGCAGCCTGTGCAGTTATCTCTGAACTGCACAAGTTGATAATAAAGCAAAGTAAAGCTCACATTCTTTTCCCGTTGCATGTGGTGAGAACTAGGCATTGTTCAGCTGGAGAACAATGTTCTGCTCCCCAGCATGTGGCAAAGCAACAGAATGGCAAGAAGATTTCTCCCTGTGCTTCTACTTCTGTTTCTCTAATGTTTGAAGTAAACCTTTCTTTCCACCTCTGGATAGGTGGTTCTTTTCTCTTGAAACCTTCCTGTCTCCCTTTCCTGATGCCTTGTGTTCACAGAAGATAGCTCTCTGCTGCAGCATCTTTCCCAAAAGCAGTCTTAGGAAGGAGAGACAGATTCAGCTCTTGTCACAGACCTGGTTTACTGCTCTTCTACCTTCCACTTCAGTATCCATTGCCTTTTTGCTTATGCACAGAAACAAAAGTCAAGATACATCACAAAAATACAATCCCTATCCAAGCAGTGACTGATCAAACAGGCTTCGTATGTCTTGTATGGTGCAAGGAGGAATCTCATACAGCACATTTTTTTTGCTTTATGTTTGCTTCAGTGATTCTGACTGAGTTCCTTACTGGCTTTTATTCCACTTTGCCTGGCAGAAGCTACACCTCAAGGAAGGTTTTTCTGGTGCAATGTCAGCAAAACTGGTGGCTTTGAAATGGCTGTTTGCAATCAAGAAAAGCTGCTCTGTTCCTCCTATAAATGCCCTTCTGCCTTCTTACCACTCATTTCTTCACCAACTTCTCCTACCTATGGGCCAAGCTTTCCTAAATATTCATGTCATATAACATTCCATGTTGTAATGCAATGGGATTTTTCCCAGGATGAGACGGAACACTGAATATCAAGTTTTATCAGCTGATAGAGCTTACTTTCCAGGCATCCATCTACAAGAACCACACAGGCTTTTTAGTCTACAGGATCACATGAAAGGTCATAATGGATGGATAAATTCTTAAATGATCGTTTTAACATTATCAGTAACTGCCAGTTGTCCCCAAAAAGAAAATTTAGGAGAGGTAATACATGAGTCATAACTAAATGCAAGTCTCTGGAACCTTCCCAAGACACATAGCAAATGCCTTCTTTTCCTTCATGGCAGGAAGCACCCATGCCCATAGCTAAAGGATATGAACTTTTCAAAGACATCGTGTTGTCTTTCCAAGGTACCTTTCTGTTCAGTTGCCCCTTATTAGTTACCTTCTTGTTTCTGTCTACACTTCTCAATCTTGTGATTTCTTGCTCCTTTTCTCTTTCTGTTTCCTCAACATCTAACCTTACAGCATACGCTCTTTCTTTCTTTCTGAAAATCTGCCTGCTGGTATTTTCCATGAATCCATCTGCATTGGATTATTTATAGATACAATAAAGTCCGCTTTTGTCTAATGTTTATTTTTTCTAATAACAAGAAACATGGGGAAAATGTTCCAAAGAACTGAAAAAGGACTTGACTTTTCCTGGACACTAGGCAGCAGTAGCCAAAAAGTACAAAACAAGCTGTAGGATGATCATAAGATGCCTTCTAAAAATAATAATCTTAGTACATTGGTATCTAATAAGTTCTTCAAATTTGTTTTATTTCCCAAATCTGAGCCTTGGTTTTAATGCTGTCATGATATTCTGAAGGCTTTAATGGACAATGAGTCATTATGGAGGTAACCAGATGTAATAAGCGGATGGATTACTGCTAGTGGAGCCAGATCTTTGCTACCTGTTTTCCTTGTTCTAAGTGTTTTAAAAAGGTCATGGAGATCTCTTATGCCGGTCATTCCCAACTGGTGGGTTTATCTTGTACCTGGTAAAAATTAGAACAAACAATATAACTTATTTAGTGAGTCATTGCTAGTCCTTTGTTACCATTTATTATTTGTTTTAATTTACTTTTCATCAGGATTTAAAGGTTTTTTCCTATCTCCTTTACTAATGGAGGGTTTATGTTGTTCATTTACTTCTTTCTTCTCTTCAATTATATGAGCCATGCAAACATTTCCCCTTGAACACTTTCCAGCTCCCCGCACCCCGTACCTCCCCCACTCCATGTTCTCCCTCTCATTTGCACAGCTCCATTCTCCACTGTGTTTCCTGCACTGCCTACACTAATTGCACTTACATAGATGTAGTGGGGGAGGGAGGATGGAAAGGGAGAAAGTAAAGAAAGGACTTCTGAGAAATCTGGGTGAGTTAAAACTGGAGACTCCTCTGCACATGTGAAAGATGGAAGACATAAAATAGATAACAGAAGGAAGAGGAGAGAGGAACAGATTAAAGTCCAGGTCAAGAGTGACCAGAGACAGTCTCAAGGTAAGATCATGTTGGCTCTCACCTTTTTAGGGGGAGCAAGGAAGGACCTGGAAGCTCAGAAGATTTAGACCCTGATCTCCACACCATTTACCTGATGCAAAAGCTGGAGGCTAAGGCAGGTAGGGCCTTCCTTGCCAGCTCTCCTGGCAAGAGGTTGTTCGGCGTATGGGAGAGGTTGCTCTATTTCTTACTCGTTCTGTTTCCTTCTCTGTTCCATACCCCTTCACTACTCATACTATTGTAATTGCTTGTCTAAAACACGCCTTCACTGCTTCTGTCCTCACTTCAATTCATAAACCACAGGAAAAAGTAGGATGCTGGCACCATAGAAGCAACGTGCTCCACATGTCGGGGCTGTTCTTGCAGACTGGGGATGAAATTTGCCTGGAGAACTTGTGAAGTTCAGTTCCTGCGCTTGTTACACTGTGTTGTGGATGTGAACATTGCCTCTTTCTCAGAGCACTTTTAAGAGTGAGTATTTGTCTAAAAGAACAAACACACACCACCAAACAACAACCCAACTAACAAACAAGCCCTCAGAGACTGGCAGCTCCCCAAAATAAGCACTCAGTACTCTCTGAAACTTCACTTATTTGGATTCAACTGTACCTGGACACTTGAGCTAGAGAAACTGCACATCTGTGGCATTTATTTATTTATTTATTTACTTACTTATTTTCCAATCTTGCACCTGCCTACTTTAGCTGATCTCTAGCCATCAAGTTGTGATGGAGAAAAAGTAATAAAATGCCCGTAGGACAGAAAAATCCTGCCTTGAAGTTCTCCCATAGCTCAGCCAGACCTAGAAGATGCACAATTCAATTAAAAGAAATACCAAGTTTTTCTCTCTTCACCTTGCCATTTCCCCCTTCTCTTCTGTACATTTCATATATCTTATTATAATGCATATATATATATATAAATAAATAAATAAAAACGCGCACACACACGCACGCGCGCACACACACGCACGCACAAACCCACCCCTCCCCTTCCCAATCCTTCCTTTAAGGTTTAATTTAACAATAACATTTGCGATCGGGGTCCTGAGCATCTCAAGGGCATTGCGCTTGAAATTGCACACACTCCGCACCATTTATCATAGCCTGACATGTGTCATGTTCCAGACTGCAGCTCCAAGAGGTTACAGCTCACGACTGCTCCTTTGTTGATCAGCTGCCGAGACAACTGAGGCACCTTTCTTTCTTTTTTCTTTCTTTCCTTCTTTCAATTTTTTTTATTATTAAAGCTGCACCACCCTCTTTTCAGAGGGTTCATTCTGACACAATAGAAAAAGAAAACAAATTCTTTTCCATTCTATGCAGTTTCCCCACCAGATCTTCATCAGTCCAAATTCAGATCACGTTTAATAGCAGAGCCTTGGCTGGTTAATATTACTGCTTAATACTGACTGTAAGAGGCATAAACTATTTTCAAGGCAGTTCTCTGTTTGAGGAGAAGAACAGGGTGTAAAACTTCTTAGGATATTTGGGACAGTGCTAAGAGACTCCCAAAGTCCTTTCCGTTGGCAACATCTGGGCTCAGCAAGACAATTAGCTCCTTCCATGGCTGAACTTCAGTCCTGCAACTTTGGGGAAATTAATTTTCTCTGCTTCAGAGCTTCTGCTTCATTTACTCCACCTCTTCTCCTTCTTTTCCTTGGTGCCTTATGGAGTTCTTTCTGTGTGCAGAACACCGGAGACCTGTGTGTATCTTTGAAATGATGTGTACAGCAATTCAACAAACCAGGCAGTTTATAAAGCATATTGGCAAAAGGCACTGAATTGCATTCATAAATCACTTGTAGATCCTACTTTTGCCAGTCTTCATCCTGCCAATCAACATTTGTATAGGGTACGGGTCTGAGTGTCACTGCAACTTAATGTGTAAAGGATGCAAGGTGCTATTGATAGAAAAATGGGGTTTGAATACTGCTGTAAGGTCTGAACAAAAGCAGACTTTGCTTTGTATCATTCTCTCTCAATAAGGTTGGCGTATCAGGTGAACTAATAATTTCTTTTTAATCCATTTATTATGAAGAGGTCCTGAAGGCAGGGAATGCTGAACTGCAGCTGATTTCTCCATTTAGTCTCCCAGTTTTCGTGTTCAGGTCTGTCCTGGAAGACCTCAAGCTTGAATGTTCGGGTCCAAAAGTCTATCTATGTTTTGGAATGATACTTGATCTTTCAGATTCCTATTCCCCTCTGAGCTCTAAATCACGCAGTGTTCATCACCACCTGTTAGCATCAAGCACAGCCTCTGCCGACACAGTTGGAGTTGTCTTACTTTCTCTCACAGTCTCAGCTCTTGTCAATGGATATTTTTGGAGGTTTCCTCGGTTTAGAGGCTCTGGATTAATCAGTAGTGCCAGATGGGAAGGCTCAACTATACCACCATGTGTGTGTCACACGCCTATTACATTCACAAACAGAGGGGTTTCTTGCCATTGGACAGCAAGATTTTGCATTTTATGCTTCATTATACATTTTTTGCAGCCACCTATCTCAAACCTCATTGCCTTCCTGTCCAGCACTTTCCTCTCTATAAGTCCAATCAGAGCACTTTGCTGTCTGAAACACACCTCATTTTCTTCCTGTTCATCAAGAAAAGTCCACTTCTGTGGCTATAACTGAGCAGTCCCATAATCACAGCATCTTCTCTGAACTACTCCACGAGCATGGAGCTGGCTCCTCACTGCCTGTGATGCAGTTCTCCTTGCATTGCTGCTTGTGTTCTTGACCTTGACTAGATCCCTGCCCTCCCCCTCTGCCAGTTCCGAGGCACCTGCCCAGCTCTGCAGGGAGGCTGTAGTGCTACCAGCCGGGGTGGTGTAAAGCAACAGTGGGACTCAGCCAACTTACAGTCACATCACTGCCTGTCCTGGGGAATGCAACCACCTGCACAGCCTCGCCTTCCCCCACACTGAAAAGTGACAGTTTAGCAAAAGTAGGACAAAGCACAGAGAGGTATGGAGACCACCATAAATGCTGCTTGCCCATCAGTTTGCCACCCTAAGCAACCATCTGCCTGTGTGTCCCTGATGCTGGCATTGCTCCTCTGCCCCTAAGCAGCAAGGAAGATGCACATCTGTAGTCTCAAATGGATATAAAGTCTCTCTAAAAGTCCTAGTGAGATGTACTGAGGATATTTAAGAGGGCTGGCGTTGTATTATTTATGGAGGGGCTGTGCCCAGGATGTGCCTGTGCCTTACTCTCTTTTTAGGACGGCTGTTTCCATGAAAGCTGCTACAGTGTTTTAATTCCTCACCCCAGATCACACAGGGGCCAGTCTAGCCCCCAGCAGTTTTAAATGAAAGATGAATAATTTTAGGGGTATTTTGTGGATTTACAAGGAGGAAGTAGGGAGACTTCGTGAAAGAAAAGAAATAAGAATCCATGAAAAATATAAAAAACCCCCTAAAAACTCACTAAAAAAACAAAAAAGCCTCTCAGCTTTCCCTGTCCAGCAATGGATATTCTCATCTAATTCTGCTCAGAAAAGGGGTCTCTTTGGGCTGGGAATGCAAGCAATACAAAGATACTCTGAGTGTAAATAGAAAAGCAATGAGGAAAGCAGTAATCAGGAGAATGGTCAGTGTTTCAGCTGAGAACATCCTCTGAGTATCTCAACCATGGAAATGTGCAAAGACTGGATTCAGAACTGGCTGAATATCCTGGTCTCCCTGTAGAAGAAAATATGGTTAGAGCAGGTTCTATTTATTGAGATGGCATTGAGGGATTCTGGAAGCTAATTGGCTCCTTGGATATGAAGACTAAAAGTAAACTTGGGTACCTCCTCTAAAAAGATAACCACCAAACCAAGCAACATATAAATAAGAGGAGAACCAATAATGACTTAAAAAAGTATTTAAATATAATCAGGCGGTGTGGAGGAAAGAATAATGACATGTGTACAGTAGACACAATGTAGATAACAATTTATAACAGGATACAGGATGGAGCCAGCACTTGATTAGGGGACCATGTTACAATTTTTTCAGCATATGTCCTCTGTTTTTCTTTGCCTTGGCATAGAAGGCTGGGCACTGCTGGTAAGTAAATCAGATCGTCAGAAAATGCCCATGTTGATGAGAATTGCAGGATCCAAGGAAATTAACTTGACTTATATTTTAGACAATTCTGCCATATCCATTCCTTGCCCAGAGCTGTCAACTGGGAAAGAGTTCTGCCTGCTTACAGCTTTAATCAGAGATAAAAATTACCCCTAGTTCATGAATATGTTTATCATGAAGATATGTCAATGGCAGGGAATAGATTCTCAGCATGCAGTTCTGCATGTCTTACATTAAAACATGTCATATACTGAAGTGTTTTGCTCTCCAAATAGCACCCTCATGCTCCACTCATTGTCTGCACACAGACACCGTCTGGGCAAGTTCTCCAGAAGGAAGCACAAGGAGCTTTTGCTGATGATCTTGTAGCCTTAAAGCTCCTAGTGTATCTGCTTGCTGTTGGCCACCACTTATGAACAACTCACCTGACTGCCAGTGAAGGGAATTTTCACTTGGTTTGGCCACAAAATCTGATGGGGCTCCTTTGATTATGCTCTGTGTCTTGAGGCTTGCGGTTCCTCCTGGATGTGTTCCCAGCTGCATGCCCTGCTGTTACTTGGACCCGAGGCTTCAGCATGTGGCTCTTGACCATTAACATCAGTAAGTCACGCTCTCCGGTGGGATGGGGGGAGGCTGTGATGTACTATTTCTTGTGGAAAGTCAGGCTATGATACAAGGAAATGGTATTCTTTAATAGAATAATCCTTTCTGCTTCAAAAGGTGTTTTCCTTCCCAATCTGGTAACACCACAACCTTCAGAGTACCCTAAATTGAAGAAGGCAATACCGCAGCAACAAAGAAAGCAGGAATGGGAATGACACAGCAGCAAAACAGAGAACAAATGGCTGACAAGGGATGTTTATATGTCACACGGTGTTATTTTGGCTGCTCTGTTTGTCCAAATTGCCCTAGAAAACAGAGAGAGCGCAAGCATCTAAATGAAGGCTCCTTGAAGTCAGGGTCTTGCAGGATCCTGGTGTGAGTGTGCATTTCATGTAAGTATATTTGTGTGTGTACAGTGGGGAGGAGGGGATCTTGTTATTGTGGTTTTCTTTTTAGACAGGCATAAACACCCCTGTTTATTTCCAGCATGCCATCTAGATTCAAAATTAGCATGAGCTGATGATGTTAATTGATTTATATGTATGCAGGCAGTGCTTTATCAAAGGTAGAGGGACATAAGGTCACTCTTCTAAGGGCCTCTCGGGAACAAGTACCCATCTGAGATAGTATTGAGATTGGCATAGTTTGGTATATAACTGCCTCCAAGTATCAAGAAATGGAGTTCTTTGTCATTAGCAACAAAATCATTTTCCTATTAATATTGTAATTCTCCTTTTAATAAAGTCTGCCCTCACTGAGGTCTAAGAAAGGGTCCTCCAGATCTGCTAAGAGGTAGCCCAGGCTGCAGCTGGCAGGCTGGCTGCCTTCCCAGACAAGGGAAAAGTCCTGTCAAATTGACCATTTGAGCAAAGCTCTAGGAATTGTGTTCCCTTCAGGCAATACACCTCAGGCATTACGGAAATACCAGAACACTTCCTTAGAGGAGGTCAGCAATGACACAGAGACAGCAGGGACCAACATGGAGTTCTTTATTTTCTATGGAAATTTTATGAAAGTATTTGTCCAGAGCTGTACCAACAGCAAAAACAGAAGGCGGCCTTGGCTTGCAAATGTTAAAGGATGAAAAATATGTCCTCTCTTGTACTGCCACCACCTCAGAATGGAGGAAAGGAGAGGAGACAGTTGATAAAATGTTGTGCCCAAAATGTCTCCTATTTCTCTTGGTTTTCACTATCTATTTTGAAAAAACCTTGATTTTTCATTGGCATGAAAATGGGTATATGTGAACTGGCAGTTAATTCTTCTCTTTCCCTCCCCACCTTCCCCCCCCCCCTTCCCTTCTCCTTCTCTTGGTTCAGTTTGGGGGTTTTAGATATGGAATCCATCTAAAAAAATCCCCATCTTCCTTTTGTAAGCAAACCTCCCTTGCCTGGCAAATTGGGAATTTTGCCCTCTCCGATGGGAGCTGCAGTGTCTGATTGCTGTCTGACTAAGTAGGAGCTCGACAAGGCCACCTTTACACTGAACAATCTCATACATCAGAGGCCATCCCTTTGAATTCAATGGCTTTACTGGAGCTAAGAGAAGATACTGGAAACTTAGTCTTAAATCACACCTTTCAGGTAATAAGCAACAATGAACGGAAGAGAAAGGGAAGCAGGAGGCTTATAGGATTTAAGGAGTTTCTTTAGAAAAAGGAATCCACCCTGCTGCTGATGACCAGATGCTCATGTGGGCATTGAGATGGGCAAATAAAGCAGGGTGCAAAGCTGTTAGCAGTGGCTCACAGCAACAGACTAACTCCTGTCAAGGAAAAGCAGGTTAGGTAAACTTTTCAGGTATTTGGAGGCGAATCTTTTCATTCGTGCACAGCCCTTGTTTGACCCAACTATTTCACATCATTACCAATTGCTTTGTTCGTACATATCCAACTTCCTTCTTGTGCTTTATTGGTTTCTGCTCTTGCTGACCTCTTCCAGCAGTTTACTTTCTAACACCCTGAAAGCTTCATCATGACTGTTCTGTACACCTCACCGAGGGCTGAGATTAAAAGTTAAAAAAGAGAAAAAGCGAACACAACAGGAGAGAAAACAGAAGAGCCTTCGGCAGCAACCTGGTGACACTCTGGGGGGAGTGAAATAGGATGAGTAACCACCTGGAATAATGGCAGAGAGGAATAAAGAGAAAAGACACTTGAACAGCAGGACCTGAGTGAGAGCATCAGTAGGAATATCAAGCTAAGCAGATCTGGGGAGGGGAGGAAGGCAAAGTCTATCTACTTGTCTCAGCTCCCTGTTCCAAAGAGAGATGCCGAGCCGTGTTAAAATAGAAAATGGGATCATGTAGTTTACAACACTGGGCCCAGATGTTTTGCATTCAATGGGCTTCTCTTCTGGACCAAAAGTCTGCTCAGTTCTAAGGTCTAAGATCAGTCTCAGGAAATTTGCAGTGAGGACATGATGGGAGAAGGTGAGAGTCAAATGGGGAGAGCAGATAGTGTCAGACCCACCTTGAGTGGCTGCAGGACACTGACGCAGCACAGCCAACACAGCGCCAGCAACATCCTCCCTCCCTCCATAGATGATACAGACCTGCATTTGTGCCCCTCCCTGTGCCAAGGCTACAGGGGACAGAGGGGAGGTGAGAGGATATCAGCCTGGCCCAGGCTCACTGTGGCTGAGCCCAGGACCTTTTGCCACCTGTACCCTGGAAAGTCCCAGTGGAGTAATATTTAGGCTGAGCATTGCTCCTGTTAGTGGAGCATAAACATTTTATTCAGCATAGAGAGGCTGAGAATCGAGAGCCTGGCTCTGTTCTGAATGGGGTGACAATGGAAACATTCACTACTCATGCCAGGAAACATCATAAGATTTATTTAGTGTCAATAAAAGAAAGAAATGTTTTGACAAAACCAGAGTATTTTGCTTGGGTTTATTTTTTTTTAAATAATTCTCTATTATATGATAGAAAATTAAAACATAAAGTCAAATATTGTTGTGTCCTCTCAAAAGGTTGGCATGGGTTCTTTAGCACAGTCAGTGTCTTTCTTCCAGTCTTTCTCCAAAGAGAAGCAGTATTAAAATCAGTTTGATGTTATGAAGTGTTTTAGAGTTGCTGGAACCAACTAACTGATAGTCATGATATGTATGGCTATCTCTGCCTCTAACTCCACAAGGAACCTGAGCTCCAGGTGCTTGTCTCTGTGAGTTTCAATTCAGTTTGCAAAATTCAGGCTTAAAGTTTAGTGATTTCTGGATTAGATTTTGACAAATATGAGAAAAACATTGAGATGTAATGTTAAACCAGAAGGAATTATAGAAAAGAGCAACTGAAATAGTCTATTTTCAAAATATACTGAATATGTGGCTGCAACTGCAGCATAGTCAGACTGCATGAAGTCTCTAATACAAAACATTATGCAAACTTAAAAAAAATTATTTGAGTATTTGACCTACATTCTTTTTTCATTAAGTATATTATTCTATGTATATTCTGCTTCTTTTCCTTTTTTTTTTTAGTGTCAATGAAGAATTAAATTGCTACATCTTCGGACTAATGACCCTCATCAAGATTATTTTAACGATTCCTTCCCAGCTTTTCTGTGTCCTTTTTTGTGTTTAGGAGACACAGATAGTTTTATCTTCCACATCTGCCTTTGGTATCTCTATCAAGTGTAGATTTGAGAAATGCACTGCCATGTCCCAGGGTATATAAAGCTTCACTTTGGTGTCCTTGACATCTTTGGTCCTTTTTGTGGCTATCTCATAATTCATGCAAGTGATGCCATACAACGGTAAGTTTTTCATGAGGTCATAAAACTGATTTATAGAGGTTTTCCCATAATCTCCAAGCAAATTAAAGAAGGTTGATGGAGCTATGCAACTCACTGTTGCCTCAACAATGGTCTCATTCAGAAATGACACTGAACAAGATTGAGGTATTAAGATATCAAGAATGTCCTTAAGAAGCCTTGTCTGTCTGTAAAAAATGTGATGCCTACAAACCAAGAAGGGCTATTTCTTCCATAGAATTAGTTGATTTTAGCCATGATATCTACCTTAAGATTAGTCAGATAGTTTCTTCCTTCATTTTCTGCTTCCAAATGAAAAAGTCTGATTAATCCATTGCAGATAAACACTTTAAAAAAAATAATTTGTGGTTAGTCTGCTTTACCTTCTAAGATATTTGACGTTTTAGATTATCTGTTATGAAAACTATTTTATTTTGCTTTTCAGCTTTTAAAATAATTTTGCAATAAAGGAAATATTCCAATAACGGAAAGTTGTAATTCCAGAATTCCAGTAAAGAAAAAGATATTTATATTTACATGTATATTTACACACACATATATAAACCATATATATCAAACTATATATTCGTATAGCTAAAATGACATAGGTCTTCTTTACATACATATATATATATATAAAATTTAAAATATTTTTTGATATATACATACTATTTAAAACATACATATATAAAAACTAAATCTCAAGTTGCTCTATTTCCAAAGTGCACATTTCAGAATCGTGGGAATTTTATCTTCCATCTTTATTTCTGAAGCTGCTTGTGAAGCACTTGCATTTTGACAGAACTATACAGTCCAAGAAAATGAGCTTTCACTAAACTGCCTCCAACTTCAATATATGCCCTGTGTCAAACTCAGAGAAAGCTTGGATATGGTTCCAACCTCTATGGCTGGGGCTGAGTGCCAATTACACTGCACCCAATGGCCTATAACTGTCTTTTTTGCTTCTGTGGATATCGCTTTTCTAGGCAAAATCTTCAGGACAGCTTGCAAACTGTTTGCTACTATTGCTCTGTAGTCGAAAGTAACCTTGAAAACGTTTCTCCATGGTAGTAATGAAGGTGATTCTTCCATCCTTTCTCAAAAACAGCTGTATATCATTCTTGTTTTTCCTCCTCAAACTCTCCCCAGCTGGTTTCTGAAGAACTTTCTAAGGTAGGTGTTATCTTTTTGATTTTCTTATTATTTGAATGTTTTATCTCAAATTTTACAGGGAGATAATTATCTACCAAGTGCATGAAACCAACCAGGAGTGTTTTATATGTATGTTCACAAGCATTTGATGCAATCTGTGCTGTGATTATACATAACTAACTAACTAACTAAACTAACTAACTAATTCTTTTAAAAATAATCTTTTTGGAGCAAGTGGATCTTTTAGAGCAAAAAGACCAAAAAGTTCATACAACACTAAGAGGGTTATAAAGGTGAGAAATTCAAGTACTTTAAAGAGTATTTGAACAATAAAACAAGAAATATAAACTTTATAAGTGTTAGTTTTATTGTTAGAACAAAGAATTGTTAGAATAATTTCTGGAAAATTTAAAATGCTAATAAAAGTATTGGGCCATATTCTGATAACACAGTTTTGTAAATTAAAAATAACTTGATGATGTGAGATCACTGAAAGGAAGATAGCATCACCTTTGCCATGTTCATGTACAGTGTAAAGAAATGTAAGTATTTAAATAAAAGTCAACTTCTGTGATACACATTACAGAACTATATGTCAAGGCAGTGCTGGCTCATGGCCAGTGTATTGCAACAGGCTGTAAAAGAAAGTAATGAAATCATTAGATGCTGTGGCCTTGCATTCGATTTTCTGTGTACATGATATTAAACCCCTATTAATATCATCATCCTTGTTATTGTTCCAGTGTTGTGAATTCTTGTCGTTTACTCATGATATTCCTGCTGGAATTGGGTGATCATCAGATAAATTTTCAATTTTTTTTTTTTTATATAGTGTAACATCCTAGTTTTCCTAGTTCTTTCCTAGTGGATAAAAGTTTCAAACCACATTTTGAGTGCAATTCAAATAATCTAATTTTATATAAGTACATCGGATGAGTCAAAGCACAAAATTTACAAAATCCAGTCAGTGTGTGAAGAACAGAAGCTGCCCTAAAGGTCCCAGCATTTAAATTAAACTAACTCTGTTGTCACCAGTGCCACTAATTACAATAAGCCTGGCATTTCTTGTTACCCTATGAAATTACCTGCAAGGCCTTTTCATATTGTTTCCATGCTGTTGTTTTCATGCTCAGTAGAGCATTAAGAGTCAATGATGGGCAGCTCTTGTGTTAGACTATGAATCATGGGGCATTTTTCTTTGGACTCTATTGAAAATCCTCAAGGTGTTTATTGACAAATGCTTCCTACGGGCTGTTACAATAGAGAATTCTCCTTTTTGCCTGCTGCCCAGTTCCTACAAGGCCAATCTGCTCCACATCTACTCACACTGTTTCAAAAAATATATTTTTTTCAGTACTCTCTGTAATGTGCCTTCAACAGAAGCGATGGATCAAGTGTGCTTCCAGACCAAAGGCACTCAGTCCTCCAGCTCCGAGCATTGCGCTGCCATTTCCCCTCCATTTGTTTCTATGGAGCTGACTGTGTGTGCGGTCATCCATAAGGGTGCTGAGATACCCTGGAGAGAGGAGGAATAGCTGTAGCTATTTTTCATTATTATATACTTCACTTTGTAATAAATGAGATCCATAGCATGTGAACACTGGTCTTGTAGATCATCATATCAGCAAGCACAAGGAACCTTATGTGCCACAAAGCTAAATAAAATAAAGTAAGTAAGCCTGAGAAAAATAATCCAGGGAGATGGCTGAGTGTTCAGGACTGCACAGTGCATCCTCTCAGCCTGAGAATGACCTTAGGAGTTGCAGTAACCAGAGATCAAATAGTTTGAAAGCCAAAGCTATGGTCTATATGTCTCTCTCATCACTATCTCCTACTTATATATAGCAAAAATGTATAGAGTTTCCCTTCCATTGCCTTGCAGATTTCTTTGGGATAACAGAAAAGAACAACTTATAATTCGAAAAAGAAACAGCAGCAGTAACAACAAGACTCTTCCTCAGTGCTCATGATGATGATGAGTCTTGAGAATTCACATAAAGCAGATCAGATCAGATGTGGAATTTTAAAGCCAAGTTTACCACAAATCGAGTTTTGCAAAACCTTGATGGTCTCCAATGCAACATCCAGAGTCGGATGGTCCTGCTGAAGGTCCAAAGTGTATTTCTAACTCCATTAAGATTTTTGACCAATAACCCAAAGTTATGAACTATTGAACACCTAATCAGTGCTAAGAAAATGATGGATATCTATTTCCTGAACAGCAGTTATACTTCAGGGGAGGAACTTTGTTGTTATTTCCATAGATCAGTGATGTTTTGGTACCTCCTGCCTTTAAAAATGATTTAGTTATTGAGAGGGGTAAAGGCCAGTCGTTTGGATTTGGTTTATGAATGTAGAAAAATGTTAGCCAGAGGCTCCAGAATATGAAAACTTAGTCTTGAAAAACCATATTCAGAGTCATAAAAAGAATGAAAGAATAGAGCTAGAATAAAACGTAGCTTTTCTTTGGGGATGAAGATTCTACCTTACAATTTATTTGTCATCATAACATTTTTAAAATCACACACAAAAATTTGTGCACACACGCACGTGCACACACACACACACACACACACACACATACACAGAGTTCTCCCACTGTTTCAAAATACAGTGGTTTTCTTCACTGCTTGCCTTGGAGTGAGTTGAGAGAATTCTGGTTTGGTTAAACTTTCTGCCTCTCAGATAAAAAACAGCAGCAATTTTCTGCTTGAATTTCTCTGTGACTAAATCCATTGATCATCCTTTCTCTTTGTGAGTGAGGAGTGTGTTTTCTCTTTAATAACTCCTATCCTTCTCCCTGAATATTTTTTTCTCTCTCTTTCGCTTGTTTGTGTTGTGTTGGTCAGTCCACTGCACTATTCCTCTGAGAGACAGAGAGAGAGCGCAAAATTGAAGTTATTTTATGCTTGGTCTCCCTCGGTCCCAATTTTCAAATCTTCATGTCAATTTTCACACATCAGTGTCATATGGCAAATGCTATGGAAATTTCAGTGAGGTCCTTGGGAGACAATTTATATATGACCCCTTATTCCCTCCCCCAACCAGTCTGCAGCCCCTGGCTTTACAAAGAATAACTGGATTTATAATTAATGTGAATTTTAACATATAAGTACATTCAGAAAATTTCCCATTTGTTTGCTTCTTTTGAAATATGAGTTCAAAGGAATACGAGCTCTCTTCTTCTCCTCCCTCCCCCCTTTATAAATTGGCTTAAGTTAATAAAAACTACATCATGTTGAAATGAAAGATCAAATTGTTATTAAAGTAAACCTTTTTCAAACCCAACTTTTAGGAAAATAATTAATCAATCAACTAATTTGGTAATCATCAGTTATCAAATGCATTCACTGCCACCTACTTAGGTGAACCAGGTTAGTAGCAAACCTAACATGGCGAAGTTTGGATGGATAATTATATCTTCTTTTAAACTAATGAATGTACATTGTCTTAAGAGTCCTTGCTGAGTAAAGTCCTAGCAACAGATGCAAAAGCTGACATCATCAAGGCATTTCAATCAGTGACCTTAAAATGGGACCCTGGCATCAGAAAGAGGTATACAGAGCCTACTGCATTTTAGTGTTAATTATCCTCTCTGTGGGCAAGAAAGAGATGACAAATTGTCCAGATTATATCTCAGAACATCTTAAAATTTAAGCCATTCATGAGGAGACCTAAACTGTGCCCAATCCCCACTGTTTTGATTTTACTTAAAGATGGGACCAAGGTATCACATGTAATTGATTCTCATCTATCACTGGCCTAAAGAAAGATTTTCTAATGTTATCAGCCATGAAGTTTGTGGTTGTATTTTAGTTAGTTACTTACTTTGTTTCTTAACAAAAGCAGACTAAATAGTAACCGGGGAAACCTGATGCCTGACTTTGAAAGAACTCCACCTTCCCTCAGCACTCCCGTCCTTTGTGGACACTCAGTAGCTCTTACAAGTGCCCTGCTCTACCGAAAAGAAATTTTTTATCCTTCAGTCCCTATATATCATTTCCCTCACCTTTGTTGAATCTTTTCCACTTTTGGAAAACTCTGTTAAGAAAAGCAGTGATAGAGAATGGTGGAAGGAGTTTTTCTTCTGAAAACTCTGAGGATGGAGTCTGGGCTTTGCAATGCAATGTCTCATCCAGGAGATGTAGAAATCAAAATCACATCATCCTCCAGTTTGTTTAATTTGCTTCAAAGCCAACTGCAATGTGTACAACACAATGAAACCCTCCCCTAAGCCCACTTCCCTGGTGATTTGTGAGCAACTTCTGGATGGAATAGCTTTACTAGAATTCTTGTCCTCCTTCGATCTGACCAAAGGGAGATAAACCAGGAGAGCATTTGCTGTTCCACAGAAAGACCAGTCAATACCCTCTACAGGGTGTGCAGGAAATAACATACTGTAGTTTGGCGTTGTTTTGGTGACATGACCCTTACAAGGGCTGTAGAAAATATACTTGTTTGGCATGCTGCCACTTTACTGCCAGCTGCAATCTTCTGCCATCTCCCAGTCTAGGTCAAGTAAATTCCTGAAGAAAATCCAAGAGGGGAAAAAGAACATCCTGTATGCTCTGTGGCTGCCTCATCTCTTAAGGTTTTGTCCCTGTAGGCACTACTCAGCCAGTATTAGAGAGTTCCTTTGGGATACTGAGACCTGCAGGCAAAGACTAATGTAAAGCTGAAAACTGTAGGAAATATTCACCATGTGAAGACTACAGTTTCTTGCATTACTGGGAAAATTAATCTTGGACTGGTGACCAAGACTGTCCCAATTTACCCAGGACCTGCCCACAGGACTGTTCTAACAAGTCTTCTGGTGGTGGATGAGGTGCAAACTCTGGAATGACTTTGCACCACGCAGTCCTAGGATCATAAGCTGAGAGCTGCAAACCTTCAGTTCTCATCGCCTCCGCTGAAAAACAGACGTACCTGTACCTAGAGGTAAATCATCCAAGGCATATTCACTTCTAGAACAGCCTGACTTACGCTAATGTAGCTGGCAGAAGGATACAGCTCTTAGCTATATTGTATATATTCCTGTAAAGACAGGAGTGATCTGCCAAATCAAGGCACTATAGCACATAACTCACAGAGTGGGCACGTGCCTCTGTGTATGTGCATGCACCTGGATATGGGAGAGAGAGAGAGAAAGATGAGATATATCAGGAAACACATGAGAGATGAGACTAGAAAGATAATTTCCAGAAAATACAGCAACCATCAGAAACTCTGTCTTTCCAGCTGGAGGGTTTTGCACTGCTGGTGCTTCTCTTTTAACTTGACAGCTCCACTCTTAGCCCAGCTCATAGTTGCTGCCTATAAATTTAATTAGAATGGGGGTAGGGGAGGAACAAGCCTGCA
Organism: Serilophus lunatus; assembly: GCA_013399895.1. Lineage (NCBI taxonomy): Eukaryota > Metazoa > Chordata > Aves > Passeriformes > Eurylaimidae > Serilophus > Serilophus lunatus. The sequence goes on along the minus strand of VXBA01004485.1, from coordinate 708,029 downwards.
CGGCACTTGGCACAGCGCTGAAAATAACCAGCTTTAATACCTTTGACATTGAAGCACCTGCTAAGGGCACAGACTGCTATGCAGCTGACTGACCCTGCTCTAGTGACAGGATGTGTCACTTCACTTGTCCTCAAAAAGTGCAGCCCACCCCAATAAACCAGAGGATCACATGCATGTCTCTGGGACTGTGCATTTTGCAGAGCACCACAAGGCAGCATTGTACCCTGCAGTCACAAGAGTGGGATGTTCAGCATCCCTGACCATGTGAAAAGGGAGTGTGATGGCAGTGAGCATTGTGTATTTCATTTTTCTCTCTCTGATGTAGTGGGCTATTTTCTGTGTTTGCAACTAAGTGCTGCACTGCAGCCAGCCGTGAACATTTCTGTTGGCCCAGCTGGCCTCTTGCTTTAATGCTGTTCTCAGGGCTTTCCCTGGGTAGAACGGTGAAGTAAACAGATTGGAACTTTGCCCACATATATATATATTTAATTGTGAGCTGATTTTATGCTAGGGAAATGTAATAGACCTATCACTTCAGACAGACAACTCCCAGCTGAGGCAACAGGTTAGAGATTTCCCCCACTTCTGGTGCTTCTTGAGATGTAGCAGCTCCTACACACATAGGGACTCCTTGACAGAGCTTGAACCTTTTATAACATTTTTGATAAGCTCTAGGCAGTGTGGAAACAATTTAGGAATTTGAGGAAGGTTTGACCTGCTGCAGGGAACTACTTGTGATCATGGCTTTGGGTCATATTTGGAGATGTCCCATCTGAGAAAAGAAAGTCCCTGAGCTCCTCTCAAATGTCTACCAGTGACAGAGTGACAGAGTGCAAATGAAACCTGAACCACACGTGACCATTAAAAGGCATGGATGTGGCTGCTTGAAAGAGTTATCAAAAGTGTAATTTGATTTTTTTTAAATTGTATTTGAATTTAAACTCATTTTAGTTCAAATCAAGTTAGTCAAATTCTACTCAAGATCAGATTTAACCCACCTCAAAATCTGAGGACTTTTTGATATCCTTCAGTCAAGGACTCAGTGGACCTGTCCTTAACTTGAGTAAAAATAACTGCTAGTGTGTTGAAATCATCTTCACAGAATCACAGAGTGGTTTGTGTTAGAATGGACATTTAAGGTCACCTAGTCCAACCTCCCTGCAATGAGCAGGGACATCTTCAACTAGACTAAGTTGCTCAAAGCCCCATCTGAACTGACCTTGAATATTCATCACTCTCTGTGTTTTTGGGGTCCCTCTGCCATGTATCATGCTGCCTGGCTGTATCACTCTGTTCCCAAACAGAAGCTGCATTTCCTCACAGCTGAGGCTGAAGCAGCACAGACAGCTTCTGGGCAGGACACCACACCAGCCAAAGAGGCGCATACAGCCTTTGCACACACTGTGCAAGACCTCAGAGGGCAAGACAAAATCCATTTTAAATATGCAATTGAGTTATGCAATTTTCAGCCTATTCAGGCTTAGCAAATGCCTTCAAGGCATCAGACTGCCAAGCACCACAAGTACAGTTGTGACTATGCAACAGTCCGTAATGCAACAGCTCTGATGTGAAGTTATTACCGGAGGCACAGTGTTGATACCTGTGTTAAGCCTCTGAGCATTGCCCAGTGTGAACTATGCATTTCCACAAGACTGAGCAGACCCAGACAGAGCTGATTGCTCTTGCAGTTAATAAAAAGCATTGCACTTTCTCTCTTGACAATCCCGACACCTGAGTGCTTCCTATGTATGACAGTTAGCACATTCTGGTTGCTCAGTGGCCTGTGAGAAATGAGCCTCTTCTCAATTTAGTTCCTATCATCAGACAAGCAGTACACACAATAAAAAACACACCTTGACAGTCAGCCCCCAAAGTAGCCCTGGGGACTGAGGGTCTGAGCTTCCCTTTCTCTCATACGCAAAGCCATAAACCAGATGGAATTTATTGGGCTGGATTCCTCTACTTCCTTCAGGCAAACCAAGGTAACTCCACCAAGGTCAAAGAAGTCACACTGGTCAGTATATAACAGCAGAACAGCCAGGAGGAGGGGAACATCTCCTGACCCAAACATGTTTCCTCTCTAGATGAAGCTTGTCAAGTCCTCCTGACTTGCAATGATGGCCGTGGTCTGGCATCAGATCCCTTCATTCAGAACAAGACAAAAGTACTGCACTCAGCTCATTAGCTGAACATTTGGCCCAGGAATGGACCTTTTCACAGAAGAGAGCATCAGGATGAGTATGATCTTCTACTTGTGACAACAAGAAAGGCACAGGGCAGAGGGGCTGGTGGGCTGGAGCAGAAGTGGGTGGATGGTGGCTGCTCTGCTCCAGCCAAGGCCGGGTCAGAGCTAATACAAATGTCAGTGTGCTGCTTTCAGTTGTGAAATCTCTGTTTGTTGTACTGCAGTTCATTTTCAGTCTTCCAGATCTATGGATGCTATAAGTTGACAAGTCTGGCTGGTATCTTCTGCCAAAAATACATGTGCTTTCAACATTTCTCAGGAGTTGGGTTTTTTCCACCTCACCATGACATACCCGTGTTAAATTTTTTCCTGGCTCTCTGAGACGCAAGACCATCCACACCTACCAGATAATGAGTTTAACATTTCAAGGACAGAAGCTCCCAGTCTGAGTGAGACACAGGGTGTATTTGCAGGACTGATTTGGGGAGGTGCCAAAGGTGGCAGGGGTCCTTGAAGCTTCTTTGGCATATTCTCTTTTAAGATAATCACATCCAACAGAAACAGATGATGTATAGCTCAGAATACCATTGGTATGCTCGTTACATTTAAATATTATATTATTATTAACAGTAGCTTAAATTCTTCTCTCATTGTTCCTTGCTTTTGGAATAAATTCAATGATCTTTCTGCAGGTCAAGCTGGATTTGGAATCTCTTCTGTTTCCTTTACTTGTGTTTGTCCCATCCTGGCCCACTGCTGATACTGTTATCAGGTCTACTCGAGGTTCACTTCCTCCACATTTCAGTTGCCTCTTCTTTCCTGATGATGCCTTTTCTTCTCTTCCAGTCCTTGGTCCTCATCTTTCACATCTTCTTCCAAATGCATTTTTTTACTTCTTCCACAATTTTCCACATTTTCTCTTTGTTTACAGTAATGTACAGGCTCTCGCTGATCTTTTTGAAGAGAAAATTTAATCAGGTTGTTTTTTCCTTCTTTCTCTGTTTCCCATCACAGTCACATTTTGTTTCTTTTCTTACCCAGAAGTTTAGTTTTATCTCTTGATCTTTAGTTTCCCCTCTCATTTTCTTTCTCTGAACATTTCACTGTTCTGTGTTCTCCAGCTCTCATTAATACAACACCTTATTCCATTTGAAAGCATTTCTCTTTGTCTCTATTTGTCTTTCTAGAACCCCTGCTCCCTTTCCTGTCTAGTCCTGTTCAATGTGCTTCCTCCACCTTCTCTATCCTATGTACACCCCACTGAAACAGCTCTCAGCAGAACCTTTCTGTATTTCTTGGGCAAAACTTGACAGCAGTTTGCTAGCCCCATCTCCTTGATCATCATCAATTCTTGGCATTGTTGCTTATTTTTTGAAATTTGTTCTTCTGAGTACCTGTGTCTCAGTTCTCTATTGCTGCTGCTCTAATTGACTGAAGTCTTCTAATTATCTTCCCACCTTCCAGTTTTGTGTTGTCTTCACAAATACAAATCACAGTATCATCAAGGTTGGAAGAGATCTTAAAGGTCATCAAGTCCAACTCGTAATCTAACAGCCCATCATGTAAACCATGGCACCAAGTGCTTCATCCTTCCTGCTCTTGAACACCTCCAGGGTCAGTGACTCCACCACCTCCCTGGGAAGCCCATTCCAATGGCAGATCACCCTTTCAGTGAAGAATTTCTTCCTAATATCAAGACTAAACCTCTCCTGATGGAGCTTGAGACTGTGTCCTCTTGTTCTGTCTCCAGTTACCTGAGAGAAGAGACCGACCCCCGCCTGACTACAACCTCCTTTCAGGTAGTTATAGACAGCAGCAAGGTCCCCCCTGAGTCTGCTCTTCTCCAGGCTGAACAACCTCAGCTCTCTCAATCGCTCCTCACAGGGCTTGTGCTCCAGCCCCTTCACCATCCTTGTTGCTCTTCTCTGAACACGTTTCAATAACTCAACATATTTCTTGTACTGAGGGGCCCAGAACTGGACACACAGTACTCAAGGTGAGGCGCGACCAGTGCTGAGTACAGGAGAAGGCAATTCTTAGCCTCTTCCTCTTCTGCTCCCATACCTTTCTCTAGGCAACCTTATCTGCATATCCAGACTCAAGTATTTCTACTATGACAATGACTCACCAGTCTACTCTGGACTTGTTTCTTTCTGTCCAAAAGTAAATTTTCATGCAGTGCCTTTCACATTTCTTTACTCGTGGTGAGCTGTCATCTTGAGCTGACTATGAACTTCAAATTTCCTCCTGCAAAAAATCTTACCATTTTGTCTATCTTTTTTTTTTTTTTTTTTCTATCATGACCAAGCACATCAGGTTCCTAACCTCAGTGACAAGGACTGTGAGATGCCTTGTGGAATGTAGGTAATAAATAATATAAATTAGAAAAGGGTTATGAAATGGCAGTAAGGAGCAGAATAGGGAAATAACCAGAAACACTGCTGTAAACCATATCTGAGACATCCATGCTTTGACCTTGATAACTGGTGGATCAGATAGGAGTTGTACTTTAATCATACTTGTGAGTCTCTTCTAGCTCAGGATATTCTATGATTCTACAGCTGTTATGCCAGTGTTTGTAGAATTGTAGGGTCATCATGACCAGAATCAGTTCCTCTGGCCAGTGAGTGACAGCAGTGCTTTTGTTGTGACAGGCCAGCATCATTCCAGCAACCAGCACAGGGGAAAAACTTGCACACACGTAGCCCTCTCCTGCCTGTGGCAGCCAGAGCACCTTTTAGACATCCCACCTCACCTGCTGACACAATCCATCAGCACCCACCAAAATCAAATGCAGCTAATTGGAAGGTGATGACAGAAAAGGGATTGCTGGATTTGCATGGTAATTCCTATTTTAGCATTACACACAGGTAAAATAAGGCTGTGCACTTAATTCCAGACAATTTCCTGCCTTCCCCACAGTACACATGCATATACTCACATATATTTCTCTGGTGCTTTACTGTCCTGAAGCCAAAAATCATCTAGAGATTGCATTACATGTGCTTTCCCAAAAGCTGGCCAACAATTGCTAGGGGCAACATGTTTTTTTCCTCTTTGTAGGACAGGGCTGCAAGCTGCAATTTAGATGAGTCTCTAAAAGTCAAAACAGCCCTGCTCACACTGGGGAGAATAGAGCTCTTTCCACAGGTTGGATTATGGTTTCCTCATATTTTTTATGCCAGGGCTTAGTGTGGATTCTTGGCTCTTGTATCATGCGATATTGTTGAAGTATTATTTCGAATATCCAACCTCCTCTCCTGTTCTACCACTGGCATCTGCCCCTGCTCTAAGTCTACCAATTATTTCTTTTAAGTGTCAGCAGCACACCAGACACACCGAGATATAACCTTTCTTCAAGTTGATGCTGTTAAACTATTACTTGAAACTGAAGTCGCAGTTGACAAGTGCTACTTCAGTCACTAATAACTACTTCAGAAGTGCTAGTGGTGTCTTGGATCTTAATGTTGTGGCTCAGGGCTCAGAGAGTGTCTTCACAGGTCGCTTAGAGCCATCCATCTGATCTGAAATGAGATCTGTCAATCTCTCTGGCTCCGTGCCTTTCTTGTCATGAGGTTCTCTCTCCATGCCTCCAGGGCTGCAGTAGTGGCATATCTGGGTGGCTGTAGGGGCTGCTCAGAATCTCCCGTAATTCCACTTTGGGTGAGCCACAGCCTGAATTTCTGTGTTTGCAGCAAAAGAAAGGTAAGGTCTCCAATTCCTTGGGGCTGAACACAGCCTTTTCAAGGGAGAAAGATCTCCTTTCCTTGCTCCCATCACATTTTTTTTAAAATCTTTTTTTTAGAGCAGATTGAACATCTTTGTGAAAAAACCGAGCTTCCTTCATGGAAAGAGGTTGAGCACTAAGACACATACTGCAGTTTTGCTGCTGAAGGGAGGGAATAACTTTCCTTTTACACTCCCTGTTCTTCAGCCTCAACTCCTTTTGTCTAACCAAAATATCTGAGGTGTCTCAGACTCAGACGCTTCACAGTTTGGCAGAGGTCACAAATATTTCCCTTATATTTTGGCAGGTTTTCGGCACAGTCTTAGGATAAATTTGGAACAGAGTAATATGAGACAAGGCTGGATCATCTGGGTCACTGAGCACAATGCCCTGTTACTACACACAGTCCTCTAAGAGATGTTAAGTCCAGAACAGCCTCCTCTTTTCCTTTGGCTGCTGCACATAACAAGCCACAACATGGTATAACAAACTAGGTCTGGTTTTTCAACAGAAAAAAGATATGTCAGTTTTTAAGTCTCCTTGACATGACATCTTCATCTAAATTGTGAAGCCATCTTTTGGATAGCCCAACCTTGGTCTAATGTCTTTTAGAAAATGTTGCTCATTTAACTCCTGAAATGTGAAATCTAGGTCTCAGGTCAAGAGCATTGATGTTGTTTAGCTGAAAAATTTAGATCCATCAGACTGTCTGCAAGAGTCTGCAACTTTTCAAACTTTGGACTGCAAGTAGACTCTTAGTGATATATACAGTCTTTTGAAGAGTAGGACCTAAATAAAAGTACAGACCATTTTTTATGCTCCCACCCTCACAATTTTTAGGAAAAAAAAGTCTTTTTCAGGGCCACACCTTGTCTGCACAGAACAGCCAGACCTCAGCTAAAATTTTACTCCTCTTTTACTCTATATACAGCCCTAAATTCTTTCCTTGGCAGGAGTCTGATGGGACTCAGTGGGAGAATCCCTTAAGACAGGCAGGATCAGATCACACAGATGAAGGGACTTGACAATATGGGAGATATGGAACCACCTCAGATAGGGTAGGGCAGCCACTTCATGGAAAAACTAAACCAAGTTCTTATCTTGGTAAGTGTATGGACAAATTAAACCCAGTCCCAAGCAAACCAGAGTCACCCCTTCACCGTTACAAGATGACAGACCTTGGCCAAGCCACACATCCTTTGACAGTAAAGTGAACAACTGAATCTCCTGCTAGGCAAATTTCTTATTCTCAGAAGTTGTGTTGGTTATGGACAGGATGTATCTAAAAAGAGGTAAAATTTCATCCTCAATGAGAGATACAGCTGGGCCACAGGAAAGCTTGTGTTGCATCTGTACCTAGCAGAGATCACACATAGTTAGTTGTTTTCAGAAGGCAACAGAAAGTCCATTCATATGGCAATTGTGTCTTTATATCCTCTCTATGTTTATGAATTTATGGCTGTATGAACAGCAATATTTAGTTATTGAAGTATTTGATGATCCAAAGTGCTCAAGGCCTTCTTATTCCGTCTCATTCACTGTTAAAGTTTTGTACAACCTTTTTACTGGCTTTCAGCCTGCAATAAATACAAATGACTTGCCAATAAAAGCTGGTGTCTCCTTCTGTCAGGAGGACTACAGCATCATTGTTATTTAAGAGGTGGCAGTTTTGACACAATGCTTATTTAAAATTTGTACAAGGAAGAAAAGATGATGTAATAAATCTGCATGTTCTTCCTAAGCAGCCATTGAAAGTGGATGCTCTTCCTCTTTCCAAAAGCATCAACCGTTTAATGTTTCCTAAGTTGTTTTTACATGAATTAGGGCTTTTGAGTAAAGCACTGTCAGTTACAAAAGCACGCTGTTGTCTCCAGCTAATTTTGCGTTAGTAGCTCTTTTAAACTGCTAAATCTAGTTTTTAGTGTATGACGATTCTGTTTTGTGATGGTGTAAAACAGCTGCTACTTTTCTGATGAGTTGCCTGTTTTCCATTTTATGTCTCTGCAAGATGTTATGTTTCATCATGGCCCCGTCTGACAGGCAGTTGAGAACAACCTGTAAAAAAAATCCAAAACATGACAAAAAAACAAGGACTCTCAAATCCAGGGTTCCAACAATCCATACAGCCAAATTTCAGAGTGATCAGTCCTCCTCTGTCCTTACTTGTACCCTCAGATCGCCTCAACACTACACCAGGATGATGTAAACGAGGAGAGCAGAGTTAGCAGAAAAGCAAGTTGATGCTGCTTTAAGAGGACACGTGAGAGGCCATCCAATACCCCCAGGCTGTTTCTGGGGGGCTACTCTACAGATTAGGGTAGCTGTGCTCACTGTATGATTGCTGTGCATGCTGCTACTCTCAGCTCTCTGGTTATGGCCAGAATGATGAGACTATGGCTTGGGGTGTCTTTCCAAAGTAATTATCACCCTACTTTTCTCAGATTCTGCTTGCCAGCCACTGCTTTTGAGTGCTATTTCGCCATGGCAAGTTTGGGTGCCAAACTCTTCCCAGGATGTTCCTGCTTGTGACTGTTAGGAGATGAGAGCAATATTCAGGCTGGATGGGACTTAGCTACCCCTCGCTGACGTTTCAGGGAGCCTCTTTTAGACAAAATTCCTTGCACCTTTGTGCAAGGTGTCTTGCACTTGATGTTCACCAGAGGTTCTCATAAGGAACCACATAGCGGTCACCCTATAGATATTTTGCTACTGACTTTGCCATACAGGTAAATAGCCCTGCTTTATTCTGTGGCAGAAAGCTGAAAGATTGTCTTTGATCTTGTCTTATCCCCTGTATCCTGTGGGCTGGCATTTGTTCCATGTATGCAAGAGCAATAAAATGACAAAAGCATAAAAGAAGCATTCAGAGAGCTCCTCAAAGAGTTGAAGACTAAGTTCTTTCCAATAATAACCCACACCCCATTAAAAAAACCCTTAGATTTTAGATAGACAAATTGGGAGCAGTTTGCCTCCCTGATTCTTCCTTCACTTTACCCTCACAACTCTCCCCAGCACAACTTGCAGGCTTTTCCAAAGGCTGTGCAGCCCATTGAACAGCGGTGGTCTAAACTATTATGGAGATCTTAAACTGCTGAATTGTTACAAGATAAAATTGATTGCAACTGAGCCTGTGAACTGAAGAGCTACAAAGAACAGAGAGAGAAGTGTGAAAAGAATGGGAAGGATTTTGCTTCTTTATTATTTTAAGATTCTTCCTCTTTTCTTTTGCATGAAACACCATCATAAGCTCTCCAAGCAATTTTGCCTTAATGAGTTTTGCATCCCTCTCAGTAATCATTCTACAGTTTTTCCTAGTATTTTCAACATAAAAGGTATTCTTGGTTTGTCTTCTAATTTGCTTGTTACGGTGTCATTTCTGAAGAATTGTAAAAGTGCTTCAAAGTCAGACCCAGAGGGAAAATCGATAATGTGGCTACTCTGATATTTACTCCCCCTCAAGCTAAAAAAGCCTTTTAAGCTTTTTTAAAACTAGAAATTCTTTCTTAGCCTGCTTTACTCTATTCTGCCTTAGTTTTATTTGCACCCTCATCATCAAAGCATCTGAACACCTTCAAGTAGTACATTAAGCAATGTGACTAACATCTGTCACATAGAGTTTACTCTCTGTCTCTCAGCATCCTTAAAATGAATTTAGTGCTTGTGCTGAATCAATAGTACTGGAGACAGACGGTCTCTGTTTAGCCTTCGAACAGGCACAGTGTGGGTGAGACCCTCGTGATGGGTCCCCCAGACTGCTGCCCCTTTGCCCCGTCCCCCAAGTGCCAGCTCATGTGTGTTGGGAGCACTCACGGAGAAGCAGATTTGCACCAAATTTGTTTCCAGTGGGACAGAGAAGTTCAAGTAGTTTGGGGGAATGAGGCTGTCAGTGTTTACCTACTCTCGCCCCTGTGCTGAGGGTCACAAGGATGGTCTTGCATGCCTGCAGTAGGCAAACTACTCGGGAGTCCAGGTGGATAGAGCTGCCACTCATTTTCCAAGGTTTTCTGCCTCCCTCAGGCGGTTTTGCTTAATTTTTAGTGTAAGTTAAATTTACAGCTATTGATAGATGTGTTGCTGTTTCTCACCATCAAAAGGTTTCTCTGCAGATTTCTTTGACAGAGATAGTGGTCTCAGCCCCTTGAATTTAGGTCAATACAGGCACTAGACTGAACAGGGCTGGGAGCTCTCTCCTCTGGATCCAGCATCAGGAGCAAGATCTAAGCACTGTAATTTCAAACAATATGTTTTCTTAATGGGCCAAATATGCTTTGCCTAATTTTGCTTTCAAGGCATGGGACTGTTATTGCTCAGTGGCCCCACACAGGTGTTTAAGCAGTTTTGTGGTAGGATTTTTCAGTAGCAGCATAAGGTTTTATTGACTATTACCTCAAGAGAAGCTTCAGTCGAAATGCCATCCACAGCAGTTTGTGATGGATGCATGTGGAGCTGTGGCAGAAAACTCGGGAACTGGTGACCTCTCTGTCATGGGCTGTCATATTTTTGGGTTAGAATGCAAAGTAAATGAAAAAGGACTCTACTTTTCATGCGGTGAGAAGAATTACAAGGAATGAAGTTATCAATTTATTTACTTATTTTGCCTGAAAACTGTTGGCTTCTCGGCTCTGAAAATATGGACACATCGAGGATTAGTCAATAAGTAAATGAACTTCCACACTTTGTGAGGATACTAAGTTGTGAGGTTTAATTTAGTATATGAGTATGCATTAAATGGTAGGGGATTCTAGTCTCTTTGTAGTAACCTAAATTATAAATTATATAGCTTTTGACACATAAGAGACATCTGACCTACAACTTGCCCTTGTTCCAGTTCCAGAGTAGGTCAAAACCCAGGTGAGCACCAGTTATTTCTTCTCAGTGCCACCAGCCTGTACCTTGCCATCCATAAAAAGCAAACTCAGTTACCTATCTGCTTGGAAACCTGTCAGCCTCCAGCAGGACCCACTCAAGGCATATTCCAGAGTCTGTTTCTCTGGGCAATATCTAAGACTGTACTCCAGTGTAAGCAGCAATGGAATCATGAGTTGTCTGATCAAGAAAGATAAATACGTCTATTTCAGAATACATAATCTTACCACATATGTGAAGAAGTTTAATCATTAGCAAGTTGTCAAGCATTATTGAATGGAATTAGCCTCTTTATTTCTGGTCAGGAGCAATCTTTTTTTCCCTTCCCAGTACAGTGAGTGCTTATATGTTACACATTGCAACGTCTGGGGCAGATGACACTTGCCAAAGGGCTTGATGATCAATTCTGATACAAATCTGACATGAAGAAACAGGAGGGAATATGCATCAGATGATCAACGGGAAAGATAAATCCACATTTAATGCTTCCAAATGTCTATGTGTGTTATATCCGCCTCAAAAACACTAGTACCCAAAAGCAAGCACAGTGCACAAGGGCAGTGTTTGGACTGGGACATGGATAGAGTAAAGGGGATGGCATTTCAAATGACTTTCTCAAATCTTGTAGAACTATGGGACTGAGAGCCTGATAGAAGTAGGAAAAAAAAGACTTCCCATATTTTTTATTTACTAAAAATCTCTGTTGGATTTGCACTTCCAATTTGGAGATAAGAGACCTATTACAGTCCCACACCTTGTACCCATGCCTTCATTTACCACCAGTCTGCTTTGCTCCTCTCCCTTTTCCTTTCCAAGAGGGGCTGTATATGAGTATTCATGAACACTCTTTATTATTTCTCCCCTCACAGTTGCTTTTTTTCTTCCCACACCTGCCAACATTAGCTCCTTCCTTTGACTCACGCTGCTGTACAGCCTAATGCATGTGATCTCCATGCCAAGATGTTATTTAATTTCCCAACAAAGTTCTTTTGGTGTGGAATGAGCTGAGCAGTAAGAGCACAGGAGGGGAGGCATAGGCACAGGTGGGAAAGAGGAGGAAAAGGGGCTCAAATTTACGTTGCCTCTGGCTTCACACATCCAAGTTGAGTTGTGTGTGGCTGGGGAGCAGTGTGGGTGGGGTGGGGATGGCAGCAGGGGGTTCATAGATGGCAGGTTGCTGAATCAGGAACCCTGACACTTGTGAAGTACTCTGTCAGGAACATTAAGTATCCAAAAGTGATAAAGCTTCAATTTGCTAGTCCATTAGACTAATTACTGCAATAATTAAGTAACTACTTGATTAGAACTAATGGGTACCTAATTATCCAGGAGAAAAGTATCAGGTGGCAATTATCAGGTGGCAATTAATAGACTGAAGTTAATGTCTTAGCACTGTCTTTGTATGAATTCATAAGCAAGGTAAAGAAAACAAACAATAACTTATTAATATTTATTGGTGCCACAGTGTTTTTCAGCTTGTTTCATTTACACAGAACCAATTAGTGAAAAGACAGTTAGTATTGCAAAGATGTAAAGTGACTGAAGCAGGAGTTTGATTTTAAAGGAACAGGATCGCATTAGCACTTATAAGCAAAGACAAATGGGTATCAGCCAGGGACTTGATTCTGGTACTACTAATTCATCAACAGAAGAAATCAGAGTAATTGAACTCAGTATTAATAATGAAACACACAGGAAGGCAGCTCCTGTCTTAATGGAGTTCACTTTAGTTTTTGTCCCTCCCTGAGTCTTTATCAGCGTTTTCTGCATTGCACGGGAAATGCAGGGACAGCTCAGTGAATGAATGGGAACCTCCCGCTGGCAAGGGTGGAAGACACTGTAATAAAATCCTCCAGATCAATGCTGCAAGCTCTCTAAAGGAGACAGATTTCCTGGACAGCTACTACCTGGTTGCAACACAATTTTCATCATGAAAGCAAGGGGCTGGAGCTGAATTCCTGCCCATTCACTGTCTTTATCTGTGCAAAGAAACCGTAACAACATCTCCATTTCTGGTAATTTCCCCTTGGCTTAGTACCCATTTGAAGCATCACTGCTAGTTCCTACGGGTGAAGTCTAAAAGTAAATCCAACCTCCTTTAGACCCGAGGTGCTTTGAGTGATTTTTTTGTAACTGGGTGGCTTTTTTGGGATTTTCTTGGAGATTTTTGTTTTTCATGGCCATGCAAAGGTCCAGCTTCTCAGATTACATAATTTGCTGTTGTTTCTTTGATGTCAATACAACTGTAGTGACATGCAGAATCAAACTACGGCCTAGGAATTACTTACTCGCTTCACCAAACTCAAGAGGCTTTAAATTTCCCAGCAGAAAAATGAAAAATCCCAGGGTTTTCTTTCCTGCAAATTTTTATGGTCCTAATTATCATTGCTCCTCTTAAATGAGCTTCAATCCAAATACAGTTGTACATGCAAGTTGTCTCCTTGTCTCTCTGTGGGAGAGCTCATATTAGCCATAATTACTCTCCTGAGTAAGAGTTGTTAAAGTGTGATATACAATGAACTGGTGCCGCTTTTAGAGCACAAAATTAAGAGTTTCCTTATAAACTTAAATCCTTTGAAATTCAAGTGTTAATGAGTGAAAGATCAAATTTTTGGATGGTTTTTGCAGCTCTGAACAGTACATTGTTTTATAGAAGTTGAGGATCTTGCCTCTACAATGGCTATTCCCCCACACCTCTATCCTTTTTTATCTATTGCATAAATAAATGAAAGGTATCCTAATCATATTTTAGACTGTGTGCAGAGTCAGACGCTAAACCATAATGTCTGTATATTAGAACATGTGGAATGATAAATGGAGATAAATTTAAAATTTATAGAACATGAACATTTGCATAAACTGCAATATCCAAACATATAGGCTGTTAAGTAACAATTGTCACACAGAGCATAAAAAATTCAACTTTGTTTCATGGAAAGAACTCAAATTCCTAACATGATTAAGATAATATATCATTTGTTCCTATCTTATTAAAGGCATAATTGTTGTTAGACACAGAAGTGGCATTAACTCTAATCTGGCTTTATATATGTACAAATAGGAGGAGACGTGAATGTGAAAATTGATGCTTTTGGTGATCCATAGGCATTTTATTAATGTTTGAATAATAACTGCCTGGAGGGCCTGTTATAAATTAAAGGGACGAATTGAGATATAAATTTTTATGAGGACTAGTTATACATTTCCATTATGTGTTTAAAAATGAAGGAATTACTGTGAACACAGCAGAACTCACATTTATTTGAGGTGATTTGGATGGGAGGGAAGGTGCAGTGAAGGAAGCTGCATGCTGGCTGTAAGAAAGATGTATCTGTCCCTTTGAAAAGATATATCATATGTCATGCATGAACTCTCTTCTACAGGAGACTTTTCTCTGCAGCTGATTTCACATGATTATTTATTTGACAACAGCAAGTGATGATATAGCAGCGAGTTTTAGGCCACTTAGAGAAAAATTCTTATTCTTAAATCATAGAGAATTTCCCAAACCTAACCACTGTCAAACTGGAGTTAATTTAACAGAGGAACCCAGTAATCTCTTTGGCATATATTTCTCATTATTCCTCCTGTCTGGGTACACACATCTTCATTTGTAGTGCATCGATGGGACCAGCAGTATTTCAGAGCTTCCTCCTGCCCTTTGGCTGAGGCTGCTTGTGGGAGCTCAGCTCTGGTTGCTGAACAAGCACCAGGCCCCCTTTGTTATCCACCAGCACCAATGCCCTGAAAAATCCTCAGACAGTCCAATCATTGTGCTTTGATGTGATGAGGAATCTTCAGTCAGTGTCTTCAGTCAGGCAAGCTTTTTGGCCCAAACCCACATCTGCTCGTTAGGGAGAGGATGCAGTATCCCAGTACTTGACCGGTCACTTCATATGTGGGGACTAGTTTTCCACCTCTTAGTTCATTGTAACTGACCACTGCGAGCAAAGCCTTTTAGATTAAATCCTCCAGTGTTTGACCCCTGTTTAGAGGCTTGATTGCTCTGGATTTCAATAGATGCCAGCAAACTGATGCCTTAGAGGTCCTGATCTATATTCTCTGTGCCTCAATTCTCTGTCTGTAAAATGAGAAGGCTCACAGGAATGGTTTGAGGAGGAATGTGTTCATTGTGATGACACATGCCACACCAATGTAGCAGCTGTGCTGGTGTATGCCAGTGGAGTTTTACTGTAAGACACACAGCACAGGGGTCTTCCAGTTTGTAGTCTGTCATGCAAGTCAATTAATCAATTTAAATTTTATAAGCTTTTGTTGTTGTTATTTCTCCCAACTACCTCTTTAATTATATGCACAAGGGCTAGATAAATACTTTCTTTTCGGAGTAGGCCTGATTCATTGGGAAATAAGACTTGAGGATGCCCTTGGCTTGCAGTGAGCCTGAAGCACTACTGAAGTTGATAAAACATTGAGATCTAGCTACACCTCATTTCCCATCTTTGAAGCATCACTCTTGGCTCTACCATTCATGGACATCACTGTGCACACTTGGAGAGGAGCCGTTGGCAGTGTCTTTTATCTACAAGCAGTATTACTTTTTCTTCCCAAGGTAGTCTACCAGAAATATGACAAAATATCCTCATGATTCTCATTAAGGTTCCTACTTTTAGCAGTATTTTGAATCTGGACAGAAACCCCAAGCATCTCACTATGACAGTAAACCTCATCCTGTGGTAGTAAGAGGAATGATCAGCTCTGCTGAGTTCCTACACAGTTAGCTCAGCTTTCCATCACCTTAGTTTTTTGTTTCCGATATTTCAGCTGAGAAATACAATTTGTGACACTCAGATCAGCCTCCCAGTGTCCGTTACCTTCAAGGATAATACCATGATTGTGTCTCTCTCTTTTTCCCATAAAGTCATACAAACTATGTTGCTGTTTTGAAAATACAATCCAACAAGCATTGAAGCAGAAAAATTATCCTCCCAGTCAATCTGAGCCTTTTCTAAATGCATTCTAAGTGCTGGACAAGTGACTAATTAGGCAAGACTTGTACTGTCTGTTTTTCAAAACTATGTTTTTTCTGTATGTGTTATTGAAGGGACAGCTTCACAAGAGTTTCTTTAGGGAAGATGCAGGGGAATGTTATAGAGAGTAAGTTCTATGACAGAATTAGCAAATGTATTAAGTACAGTGCCAATCTGGTATAGCAGAAATGACTAAATACCCATCAGGGCCTGTCACTCGTCAAGAAGTGAAATCTTAGACCCATTTAAGTCAATGACAAATGTTCACAGAATCTGGCTGCAAGTTAATAAATGTTTGGAGCCTGTATAACTCAAACTCTGATATTTGTCAGATTAATTATTTGATTGATCTTATTGTCTGTCAAACAATTTCTTTGTGGAGTTAGAATGCTTTGCATTTTATTATCTGTAATTCTGATTATGAAAACATCATACAAGTATGGAGATATATCACTGCAAGCTTTATATTGGGTCATACACAGTTATTAAATATAGCATGAAATAATATAAAAAATACAGGGTTGTAAAATGTTCAAAATGGGCCATAGTTGAGGCTGCATTTACTGCATCATTTTTTGACATTTCCTGATTTCAGAGTTCTTTAATATTCAATCTGAACTTTCTTTTATCATATTCTTCTTGTTAAGATACACATATGTAAAATGAAAGAAAATAACTCTACATGTACACCAATTCCTTCAGCTTACCCTTGCCTTTAATACAAAACAGAGGATTTCAAGACTATATACATCAGGTGTTTTCAGCAAAGTAGCAGCAGCAAATCATAGACATTTGTCATTCCTTGGAGCTGTCTGACAGTTCTGACAATTCATTAGGCTGGGCTGAAAAGAGGTTTAGAAAGTGAAGGAAGGATCACAGGTAGTGGAGTTGCTTTTGCATGATCCAGTAATAGCTGATTTGTATCATTTTTGGTGATGGATACGCTGTTCAGATTAAACTCAGCTGAATTTTTCCCTTTATTCTTCTCTTTTTTTCATTCTCCTTTTGCTCTAACAGGAGCTTCTGGGCACATTAGTCTAGATTTAGACCTCAATTTATCCCAAGGAACACGTGCCCAGGAAATTCTTCCTGGTAGCCGTTGATATTTGTGGCTTACTAGAGCTAAGGAGAAGTGAAGTGAGTTTTGCTATTCAGTTTCTACACAGTGTGGTATTTCATTTTCATCGTGTTTGAGTTACATTCTTTTCTGTGGCTATACCATGACATGTGTCATTCTTCAAAGTCAGAGTCATTCCTGCTGGAATCTATGCAAATCAAACTTCTGACTTTGTTCAGTGATAAGTGCTTCCATTATCCTGCTCCTTCCACTTACTGATTTGCTTTTGAGACTCGTACACAAGCAATTTTTTGACTTGAAGGCAAATCCTTTGCAATAATGCTGAGTCTGCAGAATAGCCCACCTGGAAAATATTTGATCTTCCATTGGAAAACATTTCTCTTTTCCGGGCTGGTGGACTGTTTCAAATCATGCCACAATGTAAAATGCCTGGGTCAGATTCTGAGTGGATGAGGCAATGTTGTCCAGTCAGGGAGCATTCCTGAGGTCAGACAAATGATGGTCTCCAGGATCAGCAATATCACGGAGCTGCTTAGCCCTGACGAGGATGAATAGCTTTCCATCTTCATTCTGTCTCTTTTATAGCTTCCACAGAAGAACTGGTTTGAGATTGATCCTGACCCAGTAGTATCATATATAGGACTTACAAGAGCAATATTTGCTCTTGGTGACCATTGGTAAATACTCCTTTAAAGAAATTTAAAATGACCCTAAAAGAAGAGCTTGTATGCAGGGGTTTTGGGGGGTTTATTTTTTACACATGAAGTTTTTTGGACCCTCGAAACCATAAGTAAATTAGAAGTACTTCCTAATTTGTACCTTTTCTAAAATTCTCTAAGGTTCAGAGTGCTGACAGCACTGCCTCACTATCCATCTCAGACACAACTCCTTCTTCTAGTTAGCGTTTCCTAACTGTCTCAGAGAGAGGCAAACCAAGCTTTTATGTGGACAATCCCAGAAGTGCGAATTACATTTACCCTCAGCTTCTTGCAGTGTGTCTTTATGGGCCTGAAGTCAATTGCTTTCCTGTGCCTGTGATTCCACGTGCAGGACTGTGTGGTATAAAGCAAACGAATGACACTCGTGGATGCTGGATCATGCATCACCTTTTCTGATGTGCCTCCGGATTTGCTTGTAGGTTGTGTGATTTTTGCAGTCAGTTTTGAGCGGCAGGCTGTACTTGTTGGTTTATTATTCTGGAGATGTGCGTGTGGGCTGAACTGTTGGCATTAATTATTTTTAATAGTGAGTCAGAAGCTGAAATACAGGATCCCACCCATAGATATAAGAGCAAACAAAGAAACAAGTGGCCTTCCTCTCCCTCCCCTGACATAAGTCATATTTTGTCTCCTACGACCTCAAGCAGCCCTTTAAATTTCATATCAAACATTAGAAAGAAAGAGGTCAAAGTAAGAGCCCCGTTGAAAAAAACCCACAGCCAACCCAGATATGAACTATGGGAACTTGTCATCTTATCATCCTAATTGAAGTCATTCTGCAATGTATGACAGTCCATCATATATTCTGCCAGTCAGTGTGTCATACATGATGTGTAACAAGAGAGCTCATAAACCCAGAGGGGAAGCCCCTTCTTTTTTATTACTTTATTTGATCATTTTCATAAAAAGTCCCCTTGCTCAATACTGAGGGATGTGTTTATTAGCCCCATTAAAGCTGTGTCCATTCATTTGACACTGTGATTTACACAGCTTTACCACAAAAGAATCCCATTATTTCCAGTCCGGAGAGGTATCTTTTTTATTGTGTGATGAAAAATAAGTACTTAATTCCACAGGTGAAGGCAAAGAAAGGGGAGGTTGTTGTCAGAGGCTCAGAAGTAAACAAAAGGATGCTTTAGGTATAATTGACTCAGAGAAAAAAAAATTCCCAGTAAATATAGAAAAATAAATAGAGATTCTCTTCCCATGGAGTGGGAATGTAACTGGGCTCAGCTGAACTTTTTTTCCCTGCATGCCTTCATTAAAAACAGCAGAATTTGGCAAAATTTCCCTCTGTGTTCTACTCATGAATGTTTCTAGAAAATATCAGCTTTCATACGCAAATATTCTTGAAGTGAAATTGGTGGCTTCCTTTGAACACAGCTAGTGCCTCAAATCCCATCTGCTTTTTCTACAACACGCCCACTCATTATCTAGCTTATTTGGCTTTATTTTATTTTTTTTAGATGAACACAAATTAAGCTATTTAATCAAATATGTACATGATTACATGGCATTTTTGCATAAGAGTTATACACCCACGGAAATCATTAATCACAGATAACAACACTATGTTAAAATTAGACATTTTGTTTTCTTTTTGTATGTGTGTGTGCTTTTTAACATAATATCCTGCATAGCTCTAATTTCACCTCTACTCTAATTTGAATTAAACAGGATTGTTTTACATCAAATTATTAATTTGTCTGTAGCTCTGATAACTGGTATTTGTGTTTAGACTTGATCTCAGAGGAATAAAAAGAGAGGATTTGAAAATAAAATTGAAATGATTCAGATCTCTCCTTTTCTTTTTTATTTTCCCCCTTTTGGCTTGCACAGAATGTCACCATGAATGTCCATTGGCAAACTGGATAAGAAAGAGTGTCACAGTGCAGGACAACCTAGAAGATGACAGGTATTTCCAGGCATAGCAATGATGAGATCAAATTCCCCTCAACCTGCCTTGTTTGCTGATCTTTTAATCAGATTCAACTTCACTGCAGCTACAGCACAAGGTTCCCTGACAATGTATGACAGCATGTGACAGAAAAATATTTTTTTTTGGCCATTTGATGCTGTTTCAGATAAATCTGAAGCCCCAGCATCATCTTATAAATCTACCAAACTATTTTAGTGGAGGTTTTTAACTATGCATAATTGAATTGGAGGGTTTGGGCGTTTTGTTCATATGTTTGTAGTGGAATCCAAACAGGAAAACTGGGAAATGATCTAAACCCTTTGAGGTTAACATGCCATGAAAGAGCATCAATGACGGAAGAGGACATTATTAAAAAGCAGCCAACCTTGCTCAAAAAGAACCACTGTGTGAAGCAAGAGCCCAAAGAACAACACCCAGGGCTGTTTGTGGTCCCGTAGGGATATGTATTTCATCCCTAGTCTTCATCTCTCCAAATTTCCTCTGAACTGCTTCTGAGCAGCATTCTTGAGAAAGAAAAACACCAGCAGCTATTGAATGAGTCTTATCAACCTTTTTGCCTACAATCTGCTTCATATTCCTCTCACACTCGTGTTCTTGCACTGTCTTGGGGGAAATGCTTGGATCAAAGATAAGAGAGAACAAGGAAAGAAACGAAGCAAGAATCAAACAACAAAACAAACTCACCACCTCCCAAACTTTTAAACAAAACTCCTCTGTGAATCATGTGCATGATTACAGCAAAGTTAAAACTGCTTTCTTCTTCTCCACTACTTAATTTCTGCTTTTAAAATCAGGCTCCCTTTGATCTGGAGGATTGAAATGATCTGGAAATGAAACAGCCATTGCCTTGCAGAAAATCTGGAGAGGGTCCCAGACATGGTTTTTACCTGGAAGGCTTCCAAAACAGGATGAAATCTCTCTGATTTCAGAACAAATTGCAAGATTTTTTTCTCTATGTCTAGTCCAACAGTGGAACTCTAGCCTTGATGTCTGCTGGTTCCCAAAGCACAGATGTAATAACCTCTGAGGTGAAATGAGAGTGCTATTCTCCCATCTTCTCCTCTCTGCCTCTCCTCTGAGAGTTGAGGGCTGGTAGAAATTTATTAAAGTGAAGACTTAAAGTTTTGGGCAAACTTAATTTGAGGCGACAGTTGGTTATAACCTGGGCTAGATCCAGCTGTGTGAAGGTTGGAGAGGACAGAGGACCAGGAGCATCTGTGACATCTGGATCCTGTTGGCGGCTCAGAAATATCTGCCTGGCTTCATATGACCCAGTTCCAGAGCCAAAAGGGCTGAGAAATGTGGTTAAGAGACTGAAGCAGCCTTTGCCCTAGCAAATGAGTTCCACTGAGAAAGCAAGCACATTAATAGTTCTTTGAGTCTGTTTCTTTTAGTGAATATATTTCCATATGTTGCATTAATATTTCTTTTATTGGGACTTGTAAGTCCATCTGGTACTTGTATTGGGAGTGTTTGAGCTGGCAGAGCCCTACACTGTGCTGTTACACAGAGATCTGGAGAGTCCTTACCAAGGACAGGTAGGTGGTTGAATAGAGACAACATCTCCTCAGCTGGATAAACTTCTCAAATCAATCAAGATAACCAGGTTACTTATTGTCAATTAGCTCTGACAGTGCCATTTTTTAATGTTACAAAATGAGTATGGGCTGAGTAAGAAGTAAAGAAACCTCTCTTGGATACTGCACAGTGCAAAAACCCTGATCTAGGAAGTGTAAGGGACAAAGGATGCCTGGGCATCAATATTAAGCACAAAATGTGCTGAAATTTCATAGTTTTCCAAGACAATAAGAATCACTTTCCTTTGTATTATTAAGGAACTGGGGAATAATTATCTGCTTTAATACAAGCTTTTTCCTTCTGCATGATTAACTTCACTGATATCAACAGAGAGTGTGATGACTCTGAAATGACAGCTCTTGGTAGCACGTTCTGGGATTAGCAAAAACAGGTTGTCACTTTACCCCAGTCAGGAACAGTCAGTCGCTCTGTGCTGAGTGCTGGACAGAAGAGCCGGGTTCTGCACCAGACATCTGACAGCCGAAGTGGGCAGCAGGTCCAGCCTCCTGCCAGGTGGCTCTCAGGTCGGGCGTGCAGGGCTGGCTGCTTCGACACCTTACTCGATTTTCTGAGGCAACACCGTGTGATTTTGCCTATGCAGCTTCCAGACTGAAAGCACTCCGTCCTCCTCGTGCTAAACAATGACCTGCATTAGCCTGGAGATCTCTGACCAGCCCCACTGCAGGGGCTTTGCCTCTCCTGCTTTCACTTACAACACAACACAGTGACCTGATTCTAAAATATTATGTACTTTTAAATATCTGGCTCTAATGCCCTGTCCCTGGCTGCTCAACATGCAAAGTGATGGTGCACACACCATTGAGGGAATGGAGGGAGAGGTAGGACAAACATGCTGGAGGGAACTGAACAATGGCATGAAACAACAAAAAGATCCTTTTATTCTTACTAAAGTTGTAAAATCTCTGTCATAGCTTCTGTAGAAATTAATAGATATATGGAAAACTGCATAACAACTAGAATAACTATAAATTAAAGAAAACTGTTGTGAGTTTCCAGAGCTGTCTGAGGAAAGCAGTGGGGCGACTAGCAGGGTTCTGTGGAGGCAGGACAGAGTGCATGTGAGGGGATCCAACAGTAAAATTCATATTTTTTTCTATGTCAGGATACACAGGAACTGTAAAACAAAGCAAATTATGCGCATCAAAGCAAACTAAAAATTTAGTCCTGCACCTCAGTGCTTTAAAAATTTCATAATAATTTAAAAAAAATTGTGAAATGTCTGTATATTTTTAAAGGAAAACAGGAGTTGAAAAGATTAATTCTCAAAATCTGTGAAATATACAGTGATGAGTTACTGAGTGTTGCAGGGGGGGATGTTTTTGTAATTCTGTAGGCATCTCAGTCCTCTGGTGAAATGATGTATGGGGCAATCGTCTGGTAGGGGCTGATGGGATGTAAATGAAACTAATTAAGGAAATGTCAAACATAATTAATAAAACAGGTTTAAGTTGCAAAAGCACTGTCAGCTGAATGAATGGGGAAGAATGCCACATTCCCATTGTTTTGGGGCTTGCTTGCTTATTTATATATTTATTTATTTATTCCTTGCTCACCCTTTTGCCCTCCCACCAGCTTTTTCAGTTGCATCATTCAATTAGATCTCAGAAAGCTCTTGGTAGCTTCTTGCATTTTCACCTTGCCCCCCTTCTGAGCTGAGGTCCCATAGAATAGAAGGAATATAAATTTGCCTTGTCGGTTTGCAGCCTGGGAAGAAAAAGGAAAAAAAAATTAATTGCTAACTCCTCGTCTTCCCCAAGTACTACAGGACATTAACATAACCAATTTGCTTGAACTCCTCACTGGCTGCTTAATAGAGCATCTGACCAGCTGATAAGACCTGGGTGCTGCTGCCTATGATACCTTGTTATTAGCATTTTCATAATATTCAAATATTACAGCTCCATGATTCACTAGCCTCCATTCATTATTGATAAGTACAAAAAATAAATAAAAAGGGTTTATAAATAGCAAAGGGGGGTGAGCGACCTATAATTATGGCAAGCAAATTAGGGTGCATGGTGGAGTCAGTTACATTTGCCTAGGAGTAATGATGCTCAAGAACTTTTTCTCCCCAGGGACCAGAAAAATAATGGATTCCCTGGCAGCTGCAGATGGGCTAGGAAAGGCTGTCACCCAGGACGCTGTTTATATAAGTTAGGCCAAGCATATGGCTCTGCATCCTGCCTGTAGCCACCTTTGCAGCAGATATTGCAGCTTCAATGAAAAGAACTAAATACATAAATAAAAATAGCCTTTCACTGGAAGATAATGGTGCAGGGATATGAGAAGGAGAAAAGCGGAGGGGAGAAAAAAAGCAGAAAACCAAAAGGAGTCTGCTCAGAAGTTTCTGCTGCAAGCAACCCCAGCAGCACAGGGATCAAGTAGGGGTGATATTCTTAAAACTAGAGGCTGTTTAAGTGCATCATTGAAGAGAGAAAGGGATTTCTGTTAAAGCAAAACCCTTCCATGTTGCCGTCCAAGACAGTCATATTTAAACACCAAAGCTTTAAGCCTGAGATGATAAAAATCATGGTCTCAGTTGAAAGTAGCTACTAGAAATAACCACTGGATACTTCATAATTTAGTCCCTGTGGTTCTTTTTCCATTAATCCAATCAAAGGCCTTTTTCTTCATTTCTAATGAAATTGGAATGAAACACAAAAGGGAGGCTGACCTGTTAGCAGGTGACCGTTTCTTGTAACTTATTCATTAAAAAACATCCTAATGCTCTGGTGCTGAAGGAGGCTGTACCTACCTCTGTATAAATTAAACATAAGTGAGTTGGTTGAAAGATAAAAAAAATGGAAACTGTTTCTTCTGACTCCAAATCCTTATATGGGAAGAGAATCCTTATGTGCATGTAGAGAAGGGAACTAGGCCCTTGCAGACATTTGCAGAGGGTTCAGAATGAACCCTTACATACCAGCTGCCCCCCAGTATTTTCAATTCCAAGTAGCTCTGAAGGTCCAGTCCTACTGTGGGCCTGAATATGACCAATGCTTTGCAGTCAATGTACTGTAGATAAGAAGGGTTTGGCCCTTCTTGGTAAAGTCAGAGCAGCTTCAGAAATAATAGGGAAAACTGTGGCAGGGAAAACTGCAGTTTGGATTTCTTACCCTTTGATTTTTTATTACAGTTCATTAAATTATTATCGAAACTGTGATTTGTAACATTCAATCTTTCTATTGGGAAGTTTGGAGAAAGGGCCTGGAGCACCAGCCCTGTGAGGAGTGGTTGAGGGAGCTGAGGTTGTTCAGCCTGAAGAAGAGCAGACTCAGGGGTGACCTTATTGCTGTCTGTAACTACCTGGAAGGAGGTTGTAGTCAGGCGGGGGTCGGTCTCTTCTCTCAGGTAACTGGCAACAGAACAAGAGGACACTGTCTCAAGCTCCATCAGGAGAGTTTTAGACTTGATATTAGGAAGAGATTCTTCACTGAAAGGGTGATCTGCCATTGGAATGGGCTTCCCAGGGAGGCGGTGGAGTCACTAATCCTGGAGGTGTTCAAGAGCAGGCTGAATAAGGCACTTGGTGCCATGATTTAGATGGTGGGTTGCTGTTAGATTATAAATTGGACTTGATGGTCTTTAAGGTCTCTTCCAACCTTGCTGATACTGTGACGCTGTGAATGTACCACTGGCATTTCTTTTAAAGACACTATCTGAAAACACCAATTTGCCTGCAAAATTCCCAGTTAGTTTTTCTTTTTTTCCCATGTCATTTTTAGATTCTGTCAGCATTTATATTATCCATCAGTATCAACAAGTATTCACTCTGGATTGCATCCTTGACTGAGTTTACAATTCTTGGGAACTTTCCTACATCTTAGCAAAAAAATGAAGAGAGGATATTTATTAGAGAAATCTTCCAATTATCCACCCTCAACAGCTTCTGTCTGGAGCCTTGACCATTTTGGCATATGCTACAAAAATTCCAAACTGAAACTTATTCATCTTTGTTCATCAAATGCTGGCAAAGTTTACAGAGTAGACACAAGCTCATCAATGAATCCTATTCCTGCAGGAAACTCTCCCGTGGTTATCCCCAGTCCTGCAGAAGCTCACAACTATGTCTGAGCTTTCCATCTTCAACACATGCATCCATTTTCCAGAAGCATCCTTAGACACCCTCTATGCTCTGCTCTGTCTTAAACCTCACGTTAACATCATCGAGGGAAAATATAAATTTAAACTGACACAGACTTGCTTGTCTCTTCCTTTGTGTTTAAACACAGATGGTTGCTTTTGTTGTGCCGCCGCATTTCAGCCAATGCAAGCAGCAAAGTACTTAACTGGAATATATATCTCTTCTCTTTTCCAAACATTCACAGGTTCTTTTTCTAGTTGAAGTATCATTCTTCAGGATATATACAATGTTTTCATGCATCTTGATCTAATCCATTCGTCCTTATAATTTATTGTTAGCTGCTTGGATGTAGGAGCCATGACAGCTTTGAGTAAAGCATTTAAACAGGCATCTGCTTTGTATAGATTACAGGTACCTTGGTCACACAAGTTTTCAAAGAGAGACAAAGGTCTTTCACCAGCATCTGTAGCTTTAGGGATAGTGATTTTTCATATTTCTTTTGCTGTAAGATGCTTTGGACCTTGGAAACATTAAAACTATCTGCAGACTTGTATTTACACTTGTATTTGGTATTGCGCTAACAGTTATAAGGCGGGAGGAATGTGATTGACATGGGGTTTGGGAGCTGGAAAACACTTTTTTAGTCTCAAAGCAGCTCCTTGGAGGCTAAAGCCCTGATTAACTAGAACTGGAGTGGATTGTCTTAATCTGATTGCTGTAGTATTTTTTGTCTGGTCATTTAGGCTTATATCTGTAAATACTTCAATAAGCCTGAATCAATTACTTCAAGATATCCCTTTGTCTCCTGCCATCAGAAATGGCATGGTGTCATGATGTAAGCAAGCAGAACAGCAGGATCAGGGAAATGATACCTTGTGCCACTGAGCAAGGAACACTTGTATTAACAAGGGAGACAGACATTGTCTTGGAAGGTGGCTTCTCGTTCATGACAGATGTTTTACATTCCTGCTCAGTGCCTCTCAAAAAGAGATGGATTGCAGAAACCATGTTATTCTGAATATTAGTGTCCCAAAGCCCTTTCTTTCCTCTTTTGATCACCCCTTCTGGCTTTTGCCTGGCTATGGAACATCTGAAAGGACAGCAGGAATTTTTCTGGTAATACAGAGTTCACCGAAGTTCTGATGCTCATATGTTCTTGCTGTCTTCTCATTTGTGCTGCTTAGATTAATTTGGCTTACTCACGACGTTTTCTCCATTGCACATTTCCTAACTAAAACAGGAGAAGTCTGACAGAGCAAACTAATTGAAGCACAGCACTCTGCATCTCACTTTGGCACTATCATTCCATGCAGGAGATGCACGGTTCAGAGTTAATAAGAATGCCATGTCAGGGATGCCACTCACCAAGGTGAAACGCAATGCAATGGTGGACAAACCTGGTGAGTGGTTTTCTTCTTCAAAAGTAGCTTGGAGACGTGGCTTCACTCTCCTTAGTACCTCTGGCTGCACAAAGGCATAGCTGTGAAGGTGATGGGATCACAGCAAATCTACCCGAGTGCAGAGCTTTGGTTTAATTTTTTTTTATATCAATGGCTGGTCTCAGCTCTAATTAACCTACTCCCCTATCAGTCCATTCCCTCCCCACATGCTGCCTTTTCCCCTTCCTCCCTGTGATCTCCATTTCACTGCAGAGATGGCCTGGCAAAGAGACATTATCCTATTTAGAAGCTGAGCACCTCACTAGGGGTGACAGGCCTGTTTTTAGGTCATTTATCTAATTGCTCTTTGCAGATAAGAATTAATTAGCCCGATTATTTTTCTTAGTTTTTGGATGGGTTCCCCACCTGGAGAGAAGAAATTCCTCTATGTCAGTGATTAATTGCTGAGCCAGAAGCTTTCTGCCTTGCATTTGTAATAAATGCCGACTAGTTCTTTAGGTCGCATTAGGAATCAAGCAGGATGTGGTTAAAATGCACAGAATAATAAAGCATTTCTACAAACAATATCACTGCCATTAGATTTTGATCAAATATTTTAATTTATCTGGAGGTTGAAGGACTGTAGAAATCAAAAGGTTTAAGGTCTCCCATTCCCAGCATTTTCTGATGGGAGTTACCCTATAGCCCTTTGATCTAAACCAGATGAACCTCACGGCAATGTTTTGGCTCAGGATTGGCACAGATGGTTTGTCTCACACTGGTCTGAATGCTTGGAGGGTCACGAGCATGCAGCCAGCTCAACTCAGTTGTGATAACATTTAGTGAACTACAGGAGTTTGGTCAAGCTGAGGGAGGAAAGGTTAAGATTTGTGTGTGAAATTATGGTATGTTTATATCCAGCTGGGTTTAACAGAGTAGAAGTTCTTTTCTTTTCCCATTTCTCTTCCCCTTCAGCTTTCCCATTCCCCTCCATTTCCCTTTCCTTTTGGTTTACATTTTCTTTTTCCCCTATTTATTTCCATAAGAATTCTGAGCTTTCAGCCCAAAGAAAAAATTATTTTTCTGCAGGACCTACTAAAGAAATACAGTGGCCTCGATTCACAAGCTGGTCAGCCTAAGACAGGTCTCTTTTCCAGGATTATAGAGCAAGCCAGACAGTATGATCTCCTGTGCCCTTAAAACCTGATTTCTGACCTAGAAAGTTCATGGAAGAAAATTGGAGTCTTGCCATCTATTTTGCTGTGCTTGTGAACTGTTTGAAGCCTCTGATGTCCCAATAGTAGAAATTAATGGCTGATGTTAGAGCAGCTTCTCTGATCACAAAAGACATGGAGCTGCCTATGCTAAAGTGATCGCTACTGCCTCTGAGAGACGGGGGCTGAAAAGGCAGAGGGATGAGATCCTCTGTCATCCCTTGGTCTGACTCCCTCTGTCCCCCAGCTGAGAGGTGTTAGGAGGGCAATATCTGGGCATCTGGCACCAAGTATCTTGGCTGTGCCTGTTCTCTAGGAAAAAATAAATCTTGCTCACACTGAAACACATCCTTTAAATTGGAGAGAAGTAAATTAAGGTCCCTCTGGGCACTCTGTTAGTGGTCAGTTATTTTACTGGGGATTTTGTTTGTTTGCTTTTTAATAGAAAGGGGAAAAAATGTGAAAAACTGAACACATGACAATTTTTCTCCTGACAAGTGGGCTGAAGACAGACGAGGAGAACTGATATTTCTCTAATATATAGGAAAAATATTACATTGTGAAAAGTAACCTTCCATGGAGCTTCGATTCTTACTCAACCACAGTATTTTGAGAATACCATTCCCAGCTGTGATTTAAAGACAGAAAAATCTAGTGCTACACTGATGGTTAGTCAAAAATCAATGCTTAAAAATTGCTCCTACCTTCAACTTTGAGCTATGGGACTACGGGAGCTATTTTGGCTTTGAGTATAGAGTAAAACTCGTGTATCAGATATAGCTGCTATTTCTCACTACCTACAATATGATCAGAATTATTTTGCCTTTTCTTTTTGTAAATTGAGATTTTATTCTGGTTGCCATTGCTGCCTGCATTTCATAACTAGACCAGAATACACACCAAAGATAAGCATCTATTTTTTTACTTACAAGATACTTATGAGATACTTGAATTTAGTAGGAGCATAGCTGCTAAATACTATTTTTGATCTTAACAATTGGACCTTATTTTAACTAATATATTTGGGAATAAAGACAACATCTCTTCATGTCACTGAGAAGTTTCATTATGACCTATTTTTTTGATGTAGAAGTGGAGTCCCTGTGAGTCTGAGCTTTTTCCTTAATGCCACAAAATGTGTCACTGGAAAAACTTCACACAAAACCTTAGCAATGTCTCTCTTGTTTTAAGCCCACACCAAATCATTTAATTTAAGTAAGATTTACCTCCCCCACCTGCAATGTCATTTCTGGCACTGTACATGAGGAAATTTAACAATATTGAGTGGCCTGAGTTATGATAATGAAAGATGGTTGCTAAGAAGAAGCATGATGATAGCCAAGAAATTAATATTACAGAGATTAAAATCTTCTTATAGACCCAAAATAATAGATGTTCTGTATCAATATATGACTAATCAGCACTCAAGGATTTATCTTTCAAATTACAGAACATGGTGGAGACATTTAATGCAATATGGTCTCCCTTCAGAGAGATACAGTATGTGACTAAATATCTCCAGTGAGTAATATTCACACTTACTCAAGTACTGTAAATATATCCCTGATAAATCTGGAGAGCGAATTCTTGTAAATTCTTGTTTAACACTCCAAGGAAGCTTAATAACTTTCCAATCTATCAACATGTTTTAATTTCCTACTGTGCAATTTCTATCTGAAACAGGCATTTAACAGAAGAGATTCAAAACTAGTGGATAATGGTCATGTACTAGAACACCTTGGTACCCAATGCCACACTGGGTTTGGGCAGGACATTACCAAATGGGAGTGTTTCATTGCTGCTATGCCTCATTATGCATACATTTTTTCATGTAAAATTAAGTGTATGTACAATGCACAGATTAAAGCAAGAAAAAAATCCTTTTTACTAATAAGTAGGAATGGCTAAAACCTGGTAGATGTTTTCAGCCAGGTGGTTACATCAGCAAGTGACACGCACTTTCATGTGCTTTCTGAGGTCCAGAACGCAGACTGAGTAAAATAGTAAAAATCATGCTACACTTAACAAAACAAACATATTTTTAAGTGGGATTTAATAATGTTAACGTACATGTATTTCACAGGATTTAGAAGGGTACAGATTGGCTTATTAGTAAATCATGGTTATGTGATGTTTCAGTCCCCTGGTTTTGTCTTTTTCCCCCCTTATTTTAAGCACGTACCTGGGGGGCCTGAAAAAGATATATCTCCTCAACAAATTAAATCAAACAAACTCATCAACATGTGCAGTATTAGGATGGGCTTTTTTTTTTTTTTGAGATTTTCTCAATTTAATTTCTATAGTCTCTTTTCTGAAAAAACAAACACTGAATTGATGCTCAGTGAAGGATTCTTGTTTCAATGGTGTGCTTATAAGCTTGTGTTGGTCAGAGAGAAGCCAGGAAATTTGTTTTTGTTGGGTTTGAAGGGAATGAGGTTTAAGAGTGAAGATACCATCACTGAGACATCCTCAGGAGAGGGTTCATCTTCCTTAAAGCATATTCCTACACCACAGATGAATTTATAGTCAGGCCTTTAAAATAACTGGGACACAGGCCATGTGAGGCTGTGAGGAGCACAGAAGAAATCAGTGCTGCTCCTTAAAATCTAATGTTGCAGGCACACCACCAAAATCTCAGCTGCCTGGTAGTCTTCAGGAATTGCCCCAAGAAGAAAATTCAGAACTAATCACAGCTGTGATGGAGACTTGCCTCAATCATAGCTGCTACTTTTGTGTGTTATATGATTCAGTCTTTACCAATAAACTGAAAATAGGTGGTAATTGCCTTTATTTACCTCCAATTTTACTTTTTTTCCTAAACATTGGGACATTTTTTAGGCAATGAATTATCTGAGAGTTGGTGTGGCTGTTCATATGACCAAATGCAGCAATACCTGTATACTCTTTTATAAAATGTACAAGGTTTTTTAAAAAATATAAATTATTCAGTTATTGTGATGCTGCTGCTGCTGCTACTGTGTATATAAATGTTCCCAGTCCCAAAATGGGCATAAACTACTTACTCTGAATAGCAAACATGAAGGAAAACAACTGAACTGAGAATTAATGATTCACTATTTCTTTTTATTTTTCCTGCTCTGGGATTCTCTGCAAAAGAAACATCTTCCTACAAGTGATAATATGAAATCTTCCTGTTCTTCCTACTTGCCTTTTTCCTCCCTGAGGTCTTTAAACTTACTTCAAGCATTTGAAAAACTTCCTTAATTTTTCCTATATTCTTCCAAACCAAGCTTCCACAGGTTGTGGAAGACATTTTAATCTCCTGCTACCTGACAGGACTTTTCAGTACTCTCTGTGAAACTAATAATATCTGATTTTTTTTCTCTCTTCCCTCCCCCCCTCCAAAAAAAAAATATTAGATGGAGAAATAAACACAGAAAACCAAGTACTCAAAGCATTGCCAGACACCTGCAATAGGCCAAGGAATGAAATCAGTGTTTCCTGACCCCCTCAAGCCACCTTTTGTCTACCACAGTGCAAAGAAATTAGGAGTACATAGAGATACCTTTTTTTTTTTTTTTTTTACCTGTTATTCATGCAATGAACAACACTAAAACAATTCACACTAGTCTTTTAAATATTATCAATATCAGTGCTTCCATTTGAATAATATATTCCTAGACATCTCTTGTTAAGATTCACAACTGTCTGCTGTGATCGAGCCCCTGGTAACTCTCTCAAAAGTTCTTGAGACTTATATTTATTTCCATCATTTCAAGACAGTCTTTGTAAAGATGAATATCTTTTAATACCTCTTGCCTGGGTGCAAGGGATGACCCTGATTTTTGCAAAATCCCATTTTGCAAAACACATGCTGAGTATATTAAGGCCCTGATGAGATAGAGTGCTGGCAACAGAAACCTTCAAACATTACTTTTTTTTTCCTCCATAAAGTGAGAAACTCTAAATGATATTGTTGATTAGATACAGCATATTGGTAAAGGTCTTGCTAGCTCTCCTGAGTGTGTCTGCTTGACTTCTAAATTCACAGCACTAAAATGCTTTCATTCCCTTTCCCTTCACTCCCCACTTAATCCTTAAGCATTTTCACCTTAATCCAGAAGTTTTCAAATGCCCTGACAAACCAGCTAAATGTAAAGAAATAGCTGCTTCTCTTAGCTTTTTTTCCTGTCAATCATTTAAAACCCAGTGGAATGTGTGATGAGGATGACTCAGTTTGTAGAAAAGCAGCAACTTAGCAGTTGGCTAATGTTTAGTGAGCTGCTCAGCTTAAACAGATGGAATACTTGTATTTCATATCTCAGCACCGTCCCTGATTATGGTTTTTTAGTAGTCCCAGGTACTAACTACCTCGGCATTGGAAGACATTGGTGGCAGTCTGGTGTTCACAGCTCACTTGTGATTCTGGAAGGATTTCTTATTATATTCAATAGTTCTGTCAGACAGGTGTTGGAGGGATGCAGTTGTGCTTTGGGGAATAGCAGGTAAATTTATGCATCTTTAAAGGACTGGCAGATTTAGCTGCCTACATATGATTTAAGGGCCTGATCCCAAACCCATTAAACTTAATGGGGGTTTTTCATTGACTTAGTTGGCTTTGGATTAGTTCCTAAGTGAATTTCCAGTAGAAGGCAAAATCCCAGCCAACAAAGCTGTCGATTTCTTGGCACCCTCATCTCCTTTTAGTGAGCAGTGGCATTAGCTAAACCTTGCAGAGCTGCAAGTGGAGTTATTCTGACAAACACAACCTTTACCTGCAGACACTTTTGCCCATTAACTGGAACCCCTAGAATATTTGATGAAAAAATAATGGAACAAAAGGAATGTAGACTTTATTTAAATAAATTTGCCTCTATTGCCTTAGAGTAGAGAATTGCTGCACTGTGTTGGACCTAAGAGCCATATAACCCCAAGTTCTCTCTGGATTTGGATATAAGCAGATATCTGGGGAACAATGCAAGCAAATTTTTCTAAATTGCTGGGCTACTTTTCAGTGACTTGTGGCTCAGAAACTCCCTGAAAAAAAATCATCCTATGTATTGAATACCTCTCAATGTGTTTTTCTTCCATGAACTTCTCCATAGATTTTGAAGACATACAACCACTCCTAAATCTTGTTGCAAAGAATTTTACAAGTTGCCTTTGTGTTACGAAGAGAAAAGTTTTGTTTGTTTTGAATATATCCTGTGCTAGTTTCACTTAATGGCTTTGAAATCTTACAATACCAAAAACAGCGAACACTCATTATCTATTTGCCATTTCCAGGCTAGCCAAGATGCTATATCTGACATCCATCTAGGTTGTTCTTCTACAAGATAAAAAGTCTTATTCTACTTAACTCAGAAACTATAATGCTGCTTTTCCTAACCTGAAATTAAAGACCTGCAATTAAATATTGTGGTCATCTTGGATTTAATCAATGATTTAGGTTTACTGGATATGATGATACTTGTTCTGACTTTTTTTGTTTTTAATACCAAAATTTGTCTGACTCAAGCTCCCTCATGAGATATTGCAGGGGGAAAAAGTAGCGGGGGAGGGTGGGGAATCTCCATTTTGAGTATTCCTGCCATTGCATCAGTTAATAATGAGGGACATATTAGTATTCTCGAAGTTCCTATAGTCTCTATGCTTCATACAGAGCTGTAAAGTAAAAACAGCCATAACCATTAATATGCTAATGTTATATGCAATGACCATGTTGCTCTCTCTCTTGAGTATCTCCCCTGTCTTCCTATCTCTTTCCACATCATATTAACACTCCCCGGGTGAAATCCTGACCCTATTGAAGTCAATGGCAAAACTCCCATTGACTTCACTGGAGGCAGGATTATCTCCTCAGAGGAGCTTTATGACTTCTCTCCTGACTGCTTTTCTGTTTTCACATCCTACTGTATCCCTTGCTTGCTCTCCCTCTTTTCTGATAAATGCTTACTCTCTTGCTATCATTTATTTAGGTCTTACACTCCTAGTTCTGCACCTTTTTGAAATGAGCCTGCCAGAACGGGAAAGTCTTCCTGTGCTCTGCCTGCCTATTGACTCCCTGCTCTTGCTATCAGATCCTGCTTAAATTTTGTATGCTAATCTTTCCCTGCTAGCCACTGCATTCTCCTTTCCTCTCCTCTCTTCTCCCTACATCTGATCATGATATAGTATATACTAACACTAAGAATAGGTGAAAATTGCCTGTCTGCCTCCTCAGATGACTTCAGACAAGGTTTTCATATGCAAGACATCTATAGTAAGGGAAATGCTTCCCAGACATGTTCTTCCTCTCATTTTGCCACCATGAATTCAGTCCTTGCATTAGATAGACCCGTAGTATTAATTCCTTGCTGCCCAGGCTTATATTTTTAATTTAATTTTATTGGAGTTATGCACAGTTACAGAAAAAATAAATTACCCTAAAATTAGCATGTTGAATAGGCTAAGGAGTGTTTAGAAATAAGCTGAGAAAAATGCTCTCTAGATAATTTATCATGCAGGCAAGAAGAAAGAGTTTGCCTGACTAAGGACTTCAGACTCTCTAGGAATATACAGTGTAATCAGTAAAAGTTCACATGATCAAGTACTAACCAGAAAAATTTCGAAATACAAAGTTCACTTCTATCAATAGAAAGTCTCCTATTGTCTTGGATAAAGGCCTAAAGAAGGATTTCAGGTTCTGACCCATTGCACAGAAACCTTGTAACGCATTATGGGTTTTTTTAATTTATTTTTATTTAATTTAAGTACATAGGCTGAGCAGCTTTATACTGTTGACTTTGTATAGTTTCGAGCCTAAGCTGAGAGATCCAAGAAACTATTAATACCCTCCAGAGAAATATCAGCTTGCAATAGTGAGTATGGATCCCTCTTGTTGACCTAGTTTATATCTACAGAATCAACCTACACAATTCCTTTCACCAGCTGCTCTGTGGCTTAGGGAGATGGGGTGTTAATTAATGAGACATTTGTTGAAATTTATAAGGGCTTTTCCTATCCAGGTTAGACATAAATTATGAAGGCTCTGACAAAGTGGGCAGAATATTGTTGACTGTAACTGTTCTGCTTATTTTAGCCAGTACTAGAGAAAATAGGTCTTCAAAGAACAATTATGTACAGGAGCAAGCTTGATGAGAAAAAGAGAAGAACATTTAAAAAAATATAAAGTCACAGTGTGAAATTATTTGTTTTTCTTATTCATTGTACTATTACTTTTTGAAATTTCTTTTTCAAAAGAGTCTTTTAGTCCCTGATTTGTTAGACAAAGCATAATCATATGGTGATGAGACCATGATCTGTTTGAAATGCCTATGATGTCATACAGAACTCAGTATTATCTGCTACTTTAATTTTACAGAGATAAATATGTTGGAAATGCATACACAGAGAAAAAAAAACAGATAGATTTTCTTTGATTATGTGTAGTCTTCATTTTAATGCTAATTTCTAACAAATATTCTAGCATGAGAAATTTACAGCAGACGTGTTGGTAGAAATAGATTCTTTTAAGTGAGTGTTGAAGAACACTAGTTTTCTTAATAATGAAAGCACATTTCCATTTCTGAATCATAAGCATTGTCACTGTCAAGCTAATTCAAAGCCCGACATTTTATCAGCAAGGAAAAAGAAACATGTTACATGCGTTTAATTAATACCTCCCTCTGAGGGTTTAAACATGCCCAGGAGTCTGTGATAGCCGTTTATTTAGGAGCCTTTCAGTTCGAGCAGTAGATCCAGTTCTGGAGGTCCCTGTTCCCTTTCACCCTCAACCCTTTTCATTTCTCATGACATGTGCAGGATTATACGCCAATGGGGCAGACGTTTTGCAATGAAATGTATTTTCATCAGAAAACGCTGATTCACCAAAAGCAAAATGATACCTGGAAACATATTACATTTGATGAGCTTCTAAGAAAATACAGGTGGGATCTACTAGATGATTGTGGTTTCTTCCACTCGGCTTGCCTACTTCCCTTGTTTTTGAAGAAAATTTTCTCATTCTGAAACCAAATTAAAAAAAAAAAGTCTTCCGTGGTTACGTTCTTCTTGGGTTTTTTCTACAGAATTTCTTGCAAAATCACATTTGCTTGGTTCATAACAGTTTTGTTCATGAATAATAAGACAGCCACCTCACAAACTATTCTGAGTATCCAAATTGAATCCTCAGATAGTTCCAAATGCTAGAAGCTACTACAAGCTGAAAGTAAAGAGCTGAACCCATAAAAAAAACCAAACCAAAACAACCCAAAACTTTCTGAATTACTAATATGGCAAATTCTGGCAGGAACAGCTTTCTTTCATGGTTACTAGACCATCGAAAAAAGCCCAAAGACAACTCCACAGTGTATGTCCTTAAGATGATAGTTCAGCCTCAGAAAACGTTTCATGAGCTACCAGAAAGGCTATTTTTCTGAGACCACAGGGTTATCAGAGACTCGGAAATGAAAGAAGTCCCAGGGCTCAAATTGCTTAGATCATCCTTTACTCTTTCCTTACCATGGTCTTCTGCCTAGGATTGTGCTTCCCCGTGAGCTCCTCGCTAGTCCTGTGACTGCTCAAATTCCATGATCTGTGGGGCAATTAAAGAAGCCCTTTCATGTTCCTTGTCAGCCATTGGGCCTCTTGATCTCTTATCAATTACCTGTCAAAAGAAGAGGGTATTCTTCTTCATTAACACATTGCAGTGTGGTAATTAACAACCAGATAGCACAGGGCTTAAAAAGTGGCCTCTCTTGACCACTTGTTCAATAAATATTGACGTAAGCACCAGTAGAAATATGTCATATGGATCATTGCTAAAAACAACAAGCAAGGAAAGAGTAGAAAGGCAAATAAAGTGTATCATGACTTGTTTTTTGAAGAAACCTCTGCCAGGTTTTAGCAGCAAATGGAAGCAATTTGGGCATTATTCAAGGCCTGGTTGCCTTGTTTCTGGTTTCTCTCTGAGTGAAGATGTGTCCCCCTCCCCCTGCTTTTGGGTGGGGGGCAGAAAGGGGAGGTTACCTTCCTGTTGAAATAAGCCAGCAAGAACTTTGTCAAGGAATGAACTCTTACTGTAACCCACACCTCATTTGTCACCCTGATGGGCTGAGGAAAAGTGACATTTACAAACTGAGAATGAAAGTACATCCATTTCACCAGTCTGACACCCTGATATAATAACTATTTACCTTGAGAAAGAGGGACTGAGATTTCCGATTCTTGTGAATCTTCTCACTTTGGCACTTATTTTCTCACTCTGTCAAACAGCCCCAGATTAATGGAACAATTTGTTCAACAAATCATATTAGCAGAAAGCGCACAGGGTAAAGAGAAGGAGGCGGGGGAGCAGGAAATTTTTACTCATTCATAGCAGTGGTATCTCTGCAAATAAAAATGTAGTTATGCCTGACATTTACAGAGGTACAATGTGAAAGGGAAAAAGTGTAATGACTTTGGGCAGTTGAGAGATCACTTTGCAAGAACAGTAGTGCTCAAAAGGGAATAAGATAAAGTTACACATAACATCTAGATTGAGCTTCTTTCTGGAACATATTTGTCAAACACAGCAGGATCCGTCTGTGTTTAAAAAAGAGTTTTCCATTAAAATTAAGCACCATGTGCTTTCCTAACTCTAAAGAAATGCTCCCTTACAGTTTGCATTTCAGAAATGTTATGTAAAGGATTAAAGTACGTTGGAGCCATAGGGTGAATGCTAGGAATCCTTCTGGCTGTCTTGATAGTGTTCAAGGGACTGGTAGAAACCCCATCTAACCCAATGGAAGATTTTCCATTGACTTCACAGGACTCCAAATTGAGCACAGAACATTTCAGAAACCCAAATCTTCTTCTGTGTTTTCTCCTCATTTACACTTTATAAAGAGACAAACAAGGTTTCTTCTATTTCCCTATAAATACATAGTTCCTACCACAGAGTCAGGAGAATGGAAGAATGCAACACTAGTTATTTCAGCTTTACAGGGGCACAAATATAAATCTAATCAATCTTGAAAAATCATCTTGGGTATATGATTTTGTTAGGAATTGGTAATGAGTTAAGACTGTATTGATGAGTAATTCACTAGGCAGCAAACTGTACTTCCTCCTCTCAGCTCTTTAACCTAGAGCTCCTCGCAAAACTGTGTGTCAGAATTTATAGCATATAAAGAGCAGATTATCTCTAAAAAGTGTTTCTTTTTAAGTCTGTGCTGCCTGTTTCTGCTAGCCATGAAAATATTCAGAGCAATGCAGCATCATCCCCCCGCATGCACACTCACACACTTACAAACACATTTTAAGAGGACACTCTAAGTTTGCCATCACATTAATTTATTTCTGTTAGCTTGGTACAGGAACACTGTACCCTGCATCTGCAATGAAAATTGACACTCCCTTGTTCCACGTTTCTTTATGCCATGACCTTGAGTGTCAAGGGAAAATATTGCTTTGCATCCCTGTGTTGCTTGAGTCCTGCTTCTCTCTTTATAGCTTATTACTTGGCACACTTCAGAGCACCGTGTACTGCAATGAGATATGTACTGTACAGCTGGAAACACTTGGAATACTTCAGGCTATGGAGATAAGGAGACCTGAGTCTGCTGAGCAAATAATGTTTTGCCCCAAATTCAAGAATTGAAGTGGATAGCTCAAAGACTTCTGTGGTAAATTTTTACTTTCTTATTAAATTTCTTCTTTTATAGCTTGTTCCATAGCCCAGTGAAGACATAGATCAGCCCTTTTTCAAGAGGATGCCGATTTTCTCAGGGCATTTTAGGTATGTTTGTATGCTGAGAAGGATAAATTGAGGAGGAATCATCCTTCTACATTATTGAAACCCCCCCCAACACTGAAACTGCGAAGTCATTGCTTATTATGCTGTTTTTTACCCATGTCAGTACATAAAATAACATGCACAATTTGGTTAGGATCTGAATAAGGGGAATCCAGTACAATTGATGCAGTTGGGATTTGCAGCAGCACCGCAGAGAGCAGAATCTGTCCTCTTCAAAATACAGTGTGGATAAGGGTGTTCACTGTTGACATTTCCCAAGCAAGCACAGCAAAAGAACAGTTGCTAAAGCTAACCTGATTTTAAGTGGCTCAACCTCTTCAACCTATTCCAGTAAATTGAGAGCTTCTGAGAAAACTTTGCCACTTTCCCTTGTCCATGCTGAACAAGACCCAGATGTTAGGTAGGCTTGTCCCTCTGGTGACCCTTCTCCTCCCTTTTCCCATTCATGTACTGTTTTACTTTTTATTGATTTTGTGAATTCCTTAAGTCCCATGTTCTGGATAGCCCTGAGGGCAAAAACACCGCCATCCCCTATGGCTTGAACAGTCACCAAGGATGAAAGTAGTAGACTTGGCTGCGCTTCCTTGGACATCTCCAACCCAGGATACACATGAGTAACAGCATAATTAGTTCAGAACAAAAAAGGCTTTGTACTGTTTGAGGTTTACACCTCACTGGTCCTTCCGGATGCTTCCCTGTTCCATGGAAAGCAAATTACAGCACAAGGTTGCAAGAAGTCTGAGAGACTTGGCACATGCCATACTCAGATGGCAGGTTTTCCTGCCAGTCTGCAACCCCTGAGGTAAACAGAGCTCAATCCCAGCCTGGAAGGAGGAGTTTCTGAGGAATTTTTTTTTTCCCCAGTGGCAATCCTCTTCTTTCTTTTTGGTAGGCTACTACAAAATAGAAAATAATATCTGGTTGTATATCTTAAGGGTTCAAGGGAGTACTGGAATTTCTTGGAAAATTGGAAATTTTGTGGATGTAGCCTCTGGACCGTTTTATTATGTAGATGCTGAAACTGTCTTCTGGTAAGAGCTAGTCCTCCTTACAGCTGCGCAAAAAGAAGGAGAAAGGAGGTGTCAAGGCGGCTATATTGCAACTGGAAATATGCCGTAGATAGGTTAAAATGAAAAGAAAAATTAAAAACAAAACAGCCCTCCTTCTCTAGAGAACTGGAAAAGAAAGGAACAGAACACACTGATGGTGTCTCTGTCCTTCCCAAAGCCCTTCTGTTTGCCAGCATCACCATATTCCAAAAGCAATTGTTCTCATATTTTCCTAGCTGGGGATTCTCCACCTCTTGAGGCATGTTCAGTCCCATTTAGTCACAGATATAAAGAAGGGCTAGAGGTGCTTGACACATTTTGAATTTTCTAGAAATTACTTATAAGCACAAGGACTCTATTTCAGAAATGGGCTCCACAGCAGAGATTAGTTTGAAGGTGAGGGACACTCTAAGAGCTGGTCCTGAATCTATAAAAAAAACAAATAGAAGAATTCAATTTGAAAAACTAAAATTCACCAGCTCTGTGTGTAAATGTGTAGCACTTTCTTCATGAAGAGTAAATTATGTATTTTAATTTTGACCTCTTTGAATAGTTCACATTTTTATTGTCATGGCAACTGGTGTTTTTCCTTTAGAAATATCAGCAATTCAAACCCCTAATTCCCTTTCTCTTTCTGGTTTCTCTATATCCTTTGATTATTTGTCCCAAAAAGAACTCCAGTAAATTGTCTGTGCTTCAACTGTAGCAATGAGATGAGTCAGTGGAATATCGTTTATAAGGGTACAAATGCCTAACTGGGCATTAGAGTAACTCTCCAAGTCAGGGATGGTTTTTGGCAGAAGCTAGGACTTCTCCAGGTGCAATTGCAGCTGTTTGAATTGGATTTTTGGTGTAAGCAACACTGCAGCCCAGTTCTTTGGTCTATGTGTGAAACCCAGTGCCAAGGTTGCATATATATCTATATATATCTATATATATCTGAAAAATAATCCCCAAAAGTTAAAACACAAGGAAAAATAATGAAAGCACTGTCATATATTAAATCCCATATTAAATTCTGGGTTCAGATTTGCGTCTTATGGGGTTTAATCATGGGCTGCTGCTGAAGGGACATCCAGGTCCATCAGCAGAAGTTGTGCTAATCAGACCTTACTCTGGAATTTTATTTTACAGAGCATATGGGCTAAAGATCCCTCTCACACATCGCTCATGAGCATTTGGAAAGCAGCCTTAACTCCAAAATAGAAATATTAGTCCTTGTGTCATGTGAGATGGCTTGGGTCATGTGGGAATGCAATATCCCAAAAGCTAAGCACTGCCCAGAACTGCAAACCTACTTGTGTACAGCCAAAAGGAGAATTTTGTAAACCGAAAACATTTAAATATGTATATCTTGCAGTGAAAAATGCAGCGGATTAATATGAAATATGAGTAGCATTTTGTTTCTTTGGTGACATCCTTTATGACTCTTTATTTGTAATAATTGCATAGATATGGAGCAAACAGTTCCACAAATCTAGGATTCAATAAAGCTTAATGAAGGTTTTTAATGGAGATGTGTTTCATAGCTGAGTTCACTCTGTTTCTTTAAGGTGAAAATAGTGACAGCAGCTATTTCTCCAGGAAGCTTTTCCTGGTCTAGGGACATTCATAATGCCTCTCTCCTGTGTAAATTATCTGATGTCTAACGGTGACAGACGCATACACACATACACAGACTGTGATTGCATAAGCCTGGTTTCCTGAGTAAACCATGCTGAAAGAACCCATCAAGAATGCTAATCAGAATTTGAGACCTTCAAATACCATACGATGTAACATAGCTGCTGCTTCTCATGTAAAGTTGCAAAACATCTTTACATAGGACAATATAGGTGTGTATGTTGAATTTAAAGATAGATGTCTGTATATTTGTGTATGTATCTATACCTGCAGAGTTTCCAGGTACTAGAAAGCCCTTTCTTCAGGTAGCACGTTATTGGTTTTGTTGCCTGTGTAACTGTGAATGAGTATTAATTTGACATGACTCAACTTGCTGCATGATTCATCTCAAACGTGAAAGGGGGCAGAGTGGGCGGATTCTCATTTCCACATAATACATACTGGGGTAAATGGGCCCTGGACACCCCTGTATTTAGAAATCTGACATACTTGTGAAACTTTTTTTCACCCCTCTGATGAATTTGGAGACACCAATGTGAGTTTTATACACTCTGCTCATCAGGCGAATGTATAGAAACTTGCTGAGCTGAGACATAAATATGGTCTAATCATCAAATGTGGATTCAGGTCTCCCCTGCTGAGCAGGTAACAGTCTAAAGTGTTTAAACTGATACCTGCCCAGCATGTGGTATCTTAATCAGCATCACATTCCTGCACTTCCTCCCTCACTTTGGTCTACAGAGACAATGACCTCAGGAAGACAATTTTATTTTAGTGTTCAAATTTGCCTATATGAATATATTTTTAACTCCTGCATTGCCTTGAGGATGAGCTCTGTATTCTTTGTGCAAAAGAAAAGGTCTCTTATATGAAGGGAATTATAAAGACGTCATCATACGGAAGGTGGAAAATTGATAACCTTAATGAGAGATTCAATTTTTTTTTCAATTTCCACAGTTTTATGCTAAAATCAGAAGCTAGGTTTATGGAACCAGGAAACTTCAGACAGGAGCAGCTTATCCCTGAAGATACCATCTCCCCATCCCTCCCATGGGCAGAGACCCAGTGCTCAAGGACTGCCAATGCCATCATCCTTCTTTCTGGGAAGCTCCAGTCTGAAAGGCTGGAGAAAGGAAAATTTGACTTTTCCACTTCTAATGAACTCCTTCTGGACAAAGACAGGGTGTGTACAAACTTTTAAAAAAGTCAGTGGTTGCTTTTAGAAAGTCAACCCTGTTTATTTTGATTGAGGACATTATTTCCTTAGAGGAAGCTTGGTGCCTGGCCAGAGGCAGGGAACAAAACCCTGAAGCCCATGGAGTTCATATATGTCTGAAACAACCCATTTTCATCCCAGTTTTTGGACAGGCTGGGAAGGGATGTGAAAACTTCGGTTGCTGAGTCCAGCCTTGATCATCCTCCCTCGATGGAGGCTGAGGGTTCCCAGCACATTCACTTGATTCCCAGTCAGTGAATTGCTTTGACCCACCCCTTCCCATAACCATGGCTGGAGATACCCAGTGTCCCCTTCCAGGTAGGAGAGGCCCTGGAAGAGCAGGAGGAGTCTTCCAGGCGCCTTGGCTTTATTTCTCACTTTCACTGCGACGGCAGAGCTGGGCAGCAGTCGGAGCAGCGGGAATGCTTATCTCCAGCTCCCAGCACTTCCCCCGGTGTGTATGTGGGAGCCGGCGTGCCACGAATGTCCAGCACTGGGGGGAAGAACCACGGCCAGGCCAACAGGAAGGTTCCCTCGCCATGCGCCCACATGCCCGGCAGTGTCCCGCCAGCTGCGGGAGTGCAATCGGGCAGCTGCAGGGATTTCCCGTCGCTTCCGCCCAGGCAGGCCCAGGCCTCTCCATGTCTTCCTGCGAGGCCAGCGGCGGGGCAGCAGCGGCCATCAGGCCTCAGGAAGCTGCTGGCGGTGAACGAGGGGTGGCGGGTGGGCAGGCGGGGGCGAGAAGGTGATGGTGGCCAAAACCCATTTGTTTGGTGGCGGCCACACCGACACGCGCTGGCTGGCCTGGAGGAAAACAAAAGGGGGATGTCTGCTTCAAAAAGGCAGGAAACGGAGCAGCACGGGGGACTCAGAGACCTATTGGGACTGGGCTGGGACTTCTCTCTTAAGCTATTGTTTCAATATATATTAAAAAAAAAAAAAAAAAGAGAGAAAAAAGAAAATAAATTGAACACATCCTGTGACCTCTTATCAAGCCATCGGGAAGAAAAACAAACAGCTCATTCATCTAAAGGCTGAAGGTGTTTTTGATGTGACTGCTGGACTCGTTAAATCCGTCAGGCCAGGTCGGCACAGAGGGGTTGGGACCATCACCCTCCCCTCACTTTTTATGACTTCTGGGCCAGGCAGGAGCTGCTTGTTTGCCAGGGTTTCTATATCCAGCATTAGGCATTTCCCAGCTGGCCACAGTCCCCGGGACCTCTGTTCCCTGTGTGTAGGAAGTCTTTTATTCCCCTCTTATCTACAAACCAGAAGATTTTGATGGCTGATGTTTCTTCTGCTCCATGTCCCCTCCCTTTTTTTGGCCAGACTCATATAATATTCAACTTCTCTTCTTCCAAAGGAGGTGACATTTAAGGGAAAAAAATGCTATTGCTTAGTTTATCTCTTACTTACGGTATTAGTATTTTTTAATTATTCTTTTATGACTGCTGTACTCATGAAGAAGTGGACTTATGCTCTAAAGTGCTACAAATCTGACCCAGTGAAACCTTAGTGAGTCCTGATTCACACAGACATTCACATAAACTTGTTTACATCTTGCATATAAAAAACTCATATTCTCTTCTTGGATCTTTGGCTAAACTCTCAGAATTTTAAAACCAGGAAGAGTTATCAGTCACCTATGCTAAGCTGCTCTATAATTCCAGTCTCAGAATTTCACCCATTTCCTACTAGTAGCGGGGCTAAAATAATTTTCAACTAAATGATTTCTTTCAGAAAGGCATCTACTCCTGATTTGAAGACTTCAAGAGGCTGAGAACCCACTACCTCCACTAGGACCCTGGGTCATTCAAATTAAGCAAAGCACTTAAAATATCTTCTGAGTAGAAGCTAGTGTGCAATACTATGGATGGATCTTTTACAGCCTGAGAACAACAGCACAGTTAAGTGAATAATTCTACTGTGCTGATATATAAAGGATATAGTAAAGACTCATATTATCTGATTCAACCAACTTAAAACTAAAGAAATTACCTGAGATACATCCCCTTTTTTGTGGAGTGCAGCTTGGTTGGTAGCTTGCACTGGCCTCACTACAACAATGGCCATGCAAAGGGAATGGCTAAAGTATTATTGAAATCCCAGGGACTGGAAAGGTCCTTTGAGCATAAATGCAGGGACTGTGACTCCAACAGCTTGGAGGAGGGAAAATTGTCAATCCAAAATGTCTTTCATGAGAAAAGACAGTGTGTTTTTACTG
Organism: Serilophus lunatus; assembly: GCA_013399895.1. Lineage (NCBI taxonomy): Eukaryota > Metazoa > Chordata > Aves > Passeriformes > Eurylaimidae > Serilophus > Serilophus lunatus. The sequence continues at coordinate 663,401 of VXBA01004485.1, read as the reverse complement.
CTATATGACTGAGAGGAAACCCAAGTATTGTCAACAAGACATTTTACTCCCTGGCCTGTTCCTGGTGGCTGGTAGGGATGTGGGACGTGCTGGCTTGGTTCAATACCAGAAAATCCCACAGACACAGTACCTTTGTGCCATAGCCAGCCCATTGAATAATTAAAATATCAGCAGGTGCCTGCAAACAATTAGAGGGTAATCCAAAATTGTAGACTCTTTTGGTACTAACACTGATTTAAAATTTCCAGCAGAGATAATGATCCTTACAGCGAATTTAAATGAAACTTATAAATACATACCTGAAAATTGGACCATGGTACCATTAAGATTATTTCTTTAGGTGTATCACTGCAAGTGATACTTCATTTTCTAGAAAGCAGGACATGGTAAAGTGCAATGATATATCATAGTGAAACCCTGTTTGGAAGCTCACTTGACCTTTCAGTCTTGATACTTTCCATATTAATCCCATGCTGCATAAATTATGAGAAGGAAGATAAATATTTAGTTTCTTACTGTTCTGAAGAAAGTCCCCCAATGTTTTCTTAGTAGGCTGAAGCAATTCAGAGGCAACCAGGAAGGAGGCAGACAGCCCAGTTTTCTTCCCATGATACTGGTAACACAGAGAGCACATCTAATTGCAAAAACAGAGAATAAGAAATGGAACTGCAGGCAGGTTTTTTTTTCAGATTTTCCGAAAGACATAAATAGAGGGGAGTTGGAGGAAGAAAGGGAAATAGAAGACTAAGGAAAAGGGCTTTATTCAATTCACTGACACTGTGGTACCTACATTTGTTGTTGATTTATGGAAAGACTTTCAGAAGAGCAAAGAGGAGTTAAGCCCCTTTCCTAAAATTAATAATCAGTACAAATTACTCTCAAAGGCTTTGAAAATTTCCCCATCAAGTACTTCAGAAAAGAAAAACCAACAAAAAAATCCCTCCAAATCAAAACATACAGCTCAGAATCTGATTTTTTCCCCCCGCTCTGATTTATCAGCCTAAATTAGGACTGTTTGGTATGAAAATTTTGCCCAGAGGATTTAGATCTATGTAAGCAATTTTCTCCTTATTCCCACCACAGTGTTGGAATCAAAAGTATTTCAAGAACTTGATAAAGTTTTTGAATAGGTCTAATGGTTAACTGAAAGCAATTACCCTGGGTATTATCAGTGCCTTCTTTAACTAATTTATCCTTGGCTATCTTGAGTGAGCTAAATCTGTGTCCTCAAGCCTCTTGTAAGTTCCCATGAAGTTTAACTCCAGTTTTTGGCTTCAGCAAAAGCCGAAATTGCACAATGCAGGGACCGTGAGTTAAATCACTGCTGCAGATGATTGTAGATCTACAACTGAAGAGGTCAAGGGTCGGTATTTGGTCTCAATTCTGAAACTGGAGGGACAATTTAAAGCAGAGAAGCGAGGAAGAAGGGAGACAGCTGATTAAAAACCATGAATTTTGATACTGACTGTTTAACTGTCTGATTTTTACTGATTGTGCTGGCAATGTGATCAACTGATGTCACGGACTTGTTAGTTTTCCTATTCTAGCAGAATAGTTACACATCGAATATGCAACCAATTTCTGCATGGAGCAGACTTGAAATTTGTGAGGCTTGTTCAGCTGATGAATTTCTTTGCCTCCTAAAACCTCTTCATTCCACTAAACCCACAATGTACTGGTGGTTCTGAGGCAAAAAGGACTTCCAGAGCCTTTAGAGGGAGTCCTATACAGAGAGTAAGTGTGAAACTCTTGAAGGCTATCTTATCCCCTCATCGAGTGTTAATGGGATTTGTATTGATTCATTGATGGGAGATTACACTCCTTAGTGTCTTTGCCGTTAATACTTATTGGCAAAATGTACAACATGTGGAAGGTCAATATCTCATCCATATCCTTATTTTTTTTCTAATTTGGTTTCTGGAAAAGGGGCTCTGAGATAACAGCCAGCTGCAACAGGGGCTGTTAAAAGAGGAAATCTTTCCTCCAGCAGCCTGGAGGAAATCTTCAAACATTGATTTTCACAAACAGATTGGCTTCACTTCTTCCTATACATACAGTACCAGAATGATAAAAAAAAAAAGTTAGACAAATATTTATACATATGGCTAATGAGAACACCTGGCATAGCAGGCAAACAAGCTAATGGGAGAGATGGAATGAATGTGGATCCCATGTTGTATAGTGCATCCCAAGCAGCTTGTTTTTTCTCCTTCAAAGAGCCTTTTGCTCCAGTGAATGACTGTGCAAGAGCTAGTGCCCTTGAAAACAGTTGGGTTCCCACTGTACCTCAGGGCAAAAGCAAAAGCCACCCATTTTTGGTGAAGGGCTTGTTAAAACCTTCAGGTACCAGTGACTTTGCAGAGATGTCTGGCAGGCTCATGATGGCACTTAGAAACAAATGTCTCCTAGGACCTGGGCTGGCACCACCAATTTATCTCATGTTGACCACAAAACAAGCATCACCTATAAAGACTTTCAATTATTGCTAGTGACTGGTGAACCTCTGGAGGTTTGCTTGGAACAAATACCAATTCAGCTGCCAAACCTTATCTGAACTATCTGAACCTCTCATGTCTAAAAAAATTGGGCTGGAAATCTCATCAGATAAGGATTTGCTCTGTGATTGATTCTAGTTATTGCTTCCAGATGGGATAGAATTACTGACATATCTGTCCTTTCACTTGGTATTTGGGGTATCCAATTCTGGCTCAGAACAGAGGAAAAAAGTATAGGTGCCCCAAAAATATACATATTTTTATATTGTGTAAATTTTGATTGAGCTTCATTTTTCTAGTTTCTATCCTCCAGTCTTTATTTCTAAATTGTTCCAGAACTGCAGAGAAATCTGGATTTTTTCATCAGACGGTCCTCTGATTCCAGTAAGGTCTTTGAACATTGGCCCACCTTATTTTGGTAGGAGTTATAATAAAAGTAGACAATCAGGAAGGATGGGAGATGGTCATACCACCTCATTTAAGAGAGCTGCTAAATGACAAGCCAGCATGCATAGAGATAACTGTACTGCCTTTTATTCTTTTACTCTTTTTTTTTCTCCTTACAGAAAGAAGTTGGATAAACAAAGCATTCTGTTTAAGAGATGCCCACAACAATTCCATTTCTAAATAAATTCTAAATTCCTTTGATTATTTAAATATTTACAGTGTGTTCACATTTTTAAGTGTAACGTTTCATATGTTTCATTCAATCAACGAGTTTATGTTTTGTGGGTTGTTTTGGGTTTTTTTTGCCTTCTCTTCCTTTCTTATTTCTTGGTTTTCTGCTATTTTGGGAAATTGATTATTGGTGTTGTTTGACAACAGTGCCCACCTCCTTGGCCAGACTTTTTCTGACCAAAAGAAAGCTGAATATTCCTTTGTCCTACTCTTAGAGAATAAAAAAAGGCTGCTCTAGCAGTAAAGAAGCAATCAAAATCCTACAGAAAGACAATATCATTGGTACAAGAAGGGAAAAGTCTGGCACTGACAGTGGGCCCGAAATCTGTAAGAGAGAGAAACTTGATCTTTCTATCAGAAGAGCAAGGATCCAAATGGAGCTGAGATTGTTCAGATGATTTTTTAGTGTCAAGTCATTGCTTATTAGGGACTGGCACCAGAGGGAATGGGATAAAAAGGCAACAGAAGTTGGTAGGTTTGAAAAAGCAAAGCATGTCTTGCAAATGAGCGGAAAAAACATCCATTACTGTGAAGCTGTGATATGTCCACAAGCACCATGAGACTTCAATGGTGCAGCATCTTCATGCAGGGTCATCTAATGATTAGGAAGGGAGGAATTCCTAACTGACTACAGGTCAATGGTCCCTCTAGTTCTCTAGTCTGTCTCTGACAGTGCCAATTTTGAAAGATGAACTGTGGACTACTTCCCCAAGGGAAGCAGTGGAAGTCCCATGTCAGGGACTTTTACAACTAGACCAGACAAAACACTAGAAAATGTACTGTAGCTGTAGCGAGCAATTCTGCATCAGCAGGGAGATGGGTTGAATGATCTAATATGGCTTTTCCATCTGCAATTCCTGTGAGTCTATGAATCACATTTCTGTGTGGCAATGCAGCCGAGTAAATACAGTGCAGAGCAGCAGCAGCAGCTATCTTGGTATCTCTGTAACAGTAACATGAGTAAATTAGGCAGACAAATTCCAAAAAGGGATATATTTGAGTCTCCAGTTCTAAATCCATCTGTTCAAACTGGCTATAGTACAGTAGGCTACTGCTAATTCCTAACTGGTTCTGGTTGGATAACAAGATATTTTGTGTCAGGTATGCTATTAGTAAAGATCTGAACCATTATCTGTTCATGTTTTGTTGCACAGAGCTAGTCTTTCCTAACCTTGCACATTTAACATTAATACAAAGACTGAGCACAGCTATCTATAGCCTCTGTGAATTTTAACTTTAACCATATGGAAGGATCTTGCAAAAGTAGACTATAAAAATTGAAAATGTGTCAGTTTAAGATGCAAAGTGTCTTCTGACTGGAAAAGCAAGGGTGGAAGGATTGAAACATCTTATTACCAGACAAATGTGCTCAAGCTTCATCTTGGTCCTGTGCCCAGATGATCCAGACATAAATGAATTCATGGACATTTGGGTAGGTGTCAAAGTTAACCATATGTCAGACTAACCAAACATTTCTTTTGTGCATCCAACCAAGTCCAGTGGGTCAACTAGGCTTAGAAAAACCTCTAACTTTGTTGATTGATCTGGGAAAGAGAAGTATCAAACATATCAAACTTCACCGTCAACAGTAATCACTACTGAACAGGATTATGTGGAACATATTTGCATGATATTTCTATGGAAATAGGGGCCATATACAGAGATGCTACACAGATGTTACAATTGACAAAAAGTCCAGTGTTTCATTCTGATTATTTAACAGGAGAAATTTCTCTAGCAGCCAGGATGATACTTTTTCATAAATCAACAGGAAAGGAAACATTTATGACTTTTCTTGTACTTTTTATTCTGGTTTCAAACTCCTACAATCCCAATCACCAGAGGTTTATGGTTTTCCTTATTGTTCAATCTGTCCCCTCACAGCTATGATCTCTCTACAGCCTTCTTAACTATCTTAATTCAGTGTTACTCCATTTCCTGGGGTTGTTGCATGATGTTTCTGCCACACCTGTGGGATCATATTTGATGACTGGTGAAACTAAAAAGTCTTTTTCTCCTAACTGGCTTCAGAGTACAAGAAGGTCACCACCTCCAGAGCACGAAATGGAAAGGCAAACCAAGATTGCTAGGAGTCAGCACATTTGAAGTTCTTCTCAAATATGAATAGTGTGATTTGGGAGGAGTGGTTATGATTGCAAACATACCTACCTATGTAGGTCTGTCCATGCAGGTGAATGCTCACAGTATCTACAGCACATCCAAACAGAAAGGCTGGACATTTTTATGGGACACTATTTGGGACTGTATGCCTACATATATTTGCCTGTGTGAGTATTCCAGCCACACCACTGAATGTCCAGGTTTTTAGCCATCAACAGGCATTCACCAGTACCCTGACTGACTATTCATAAAGATTCAGTTTCATGACATTTAGACCTGTTGATTTATTCATTCTGAACTGCGGTATCATTTCTTCACTATTCTTCATTCATTTTTACCTTGTTTAAAAAGTTGCATTCACCCAGTCATAAATAAGTAAGTAAATAAATAAATAACCAGCACATGGCTTGGGTAACCAATTCCACACCTTTGTGGGGAATGAAATTGGACTGTTTATAAATAAACCATAAGCTAAAATGTGTTTGCATAAACTGTTTGATAAACACTTAGGAAAAGAGCTATTGGGAAAAAAACACATTTTCCTATTTTCCACTTGGAAAATGAAAACCATTTTCAGGTAGGGGAAATCTTTGCACATTTTCCTCTGTTTCTGAACTGATTCGGTATAAAAGCCATTAACAGAAAATATTGAAATTGGTAACAGATCATGACTTGAACTTAATAGTTAAAAAAATTTTCTACTAAAATTAAAAATGAGTTGGTCTTGTTTATTACTGTAAAGGGGGGCTGTCTTGTCTGTAGCTGTCTTAAGGTTTAGCACCTGATTAGCCAAAACTCCTTGAGAGCCAAAGAAAAGAAGAAGGCTCCTTTCCAGCCCAGCCCAAGAAAGACATCTGCAGTAGGTTCCAGGGAGAGCATTAGAGAGACAACCTGGACAAGTCTCTTTGACATCTAAATTTTGGCTGGCTAAAGCTCGATTTGATGAGTTCCCTATTAAGTTCCTTTCAAACCAAGAGAATATTTGTTTCTGATGCGACTTACAGTTGTTACTTAATGACCAAAGGATCTATGGGCATCAGATGTACTATCTGTATAAACTCAGTAATAACAAAGCACAGAACCTTTGCCATAGCTGTAGAATGAATGCCAGCATTTAATAATTGGATGTGTATATTTACATTACATCTGTTTTGTACCTGGATTTTCTACAAATGAATGTACAATTGCAGCAAATGAACTGTTTCTACTTCAGAGCAAAACAGACTGCAACTCAACTCAGGAAGGATTTTTATTACCTGTGGCTTTATAGATAAGGCAAGGCATTCACCGAGAGGTTTGTAGTACAATATAGCCCCCAAACTAAAATGCTGTGACATTAGCAAGTAGCTTATAATTAAAGTATGTTGCCATTTCACCAGGCTTTCATTTATAGGAGAAAGTGCAAATTCTATTCTCTGTGAACTTTAGATACATCCAACTTTTTTCTTTGTTCTTTTCTTTAAAGCTTTGCAACAAATGCATCTCCATATGCTTATATTAGTTAATCTAGTATTAAACATATTGGCTGCGCAAAATGTTGGCATGCATTAATAAATGTTTTCATTTTTTTATTCTTTCCCCCCCCCCCTTACTTTAAATTCTTCCTTTGACTACACAAGCAACAGCTGTCTAGCTTCCTGTTCAGTACTGGATCTAATGCCTCTACAGAAATCTAGGTCAAAACACTTGGAATGCATGAATATCAAACAGAGTTTTCAAAACAGCAAATGAATACATCTTTAACTGGTGACATTTTCCTGTAGCATATGGCTGCAAGCTCAGGGGACTGCATGCTTTTTTGATGAATATGTTCCGTCAAAAACTAAGGAATGGCAGTGGGCTTATATCACCTTCTGTTTTGCCTTATGAAATGATAATACAAACTCATAAATGGATACCACTATCACAAGACTCCTGCCTTTTGTCCAATCCCAAAGTAGTACAAGGCCTACTGGTTAAGAGCCTCACTCTTTGGTCATGTTAAAGTATAAAAGATAACTGTCAAAGATCCATTTTTGTAAAGCACTTGCCCATGTCACAGAGGGCATAAGATTACCTGCATTTCCATATTAGTGGAAAACAGCAACATACGGTACCAGAAAAGAGGTACAGATTAATTCTAAAATTCCACTAAGACATTAAACCATGCATATAAAGTCTGCAAAAGAATGGCACAGTATAACAAGGGTAATATTAATATAGTTTAGCCTGACAACACAAATATGCTGGGAAAGTTGTACATTTTTAATGGTAAAATAAGAGAATAAAAGAATAAACTAAAATTAAAGTGCTGGCATCTCAATAAGCCCCATATCAACATAAAAGCGACAGTCCAAAGAAAGCTGCTCTAACAAGCTTCTCTGCTATTCTCTGAGAAGAAAGCACGGGTTTGGCAGCAACACCAGAGCCTGTTGAATAATTAACCAACTACCGATTCTGACCAGTAGGAAACGATGGAGTAATTATTTCTGGTCATGTATTCATCTTCTCAAATAGCGAAAAACATTCCTGTCTAATACCTCCTTAGGTTGATGAAACAGGTAGAAAATCATCTAATTAAATACTCTCAAATATTCAGTAGGACCTAGGGTTGGAAATGCATGTCATCTGGAAGTACAGGGGCTCACCTGTGGGATTTGCAGGGAATTGTGTGGAGGTTTAAAATATGATTGTGGCCATGGTCTCTGTAAGTTCTGACCTCCAATACCCTGAGTGGTGTAGTGGGGCAAACAAATGCTGAATTCAAATTCTGTGTAAAGCAGCCAGCAGTTTTTTTTCTGGGTTGACATTCATGGGACAAATGTGAGAATTAAGCCCTTCTAGTTAAGCAATAATCATACAAAACTGTGTTTTTATATGAAAGTCTGATTTTAAATATCTACTTAAGTCACATAAGGACCGTGGGTTTCTGACTATGTATCAGGGCTTCTTGTACATTATGAAGTTTCTTTTCAGTTATGAAGAGCTCCCCTGCTTTCTGCCCTTCTTCATTTCCCAAGTGCCATATTAAAACAACTAAGAATGTAAATTTCACAATCAAAACAATCAAGAATGTAAATGTACCTCTCTGATATTTCACTGGTTTCATACTACCTTGCTGGCTCAGTTTGTAGCTCCAGGCAGGGACTGGGGAGATAGAGTCTGAGAGGGAAAATATTCAGAATTCAGTGGATTTGGAGTAGTTTTTTAACAGGTTCTTGTAAACAAAGCTAATTCTCTAAAAGGTGAATGGATAAGCAAAGGAAGTGGTCAAATAAAGAATGGGTATCATTAGCCTCCTATGCACTTCTCACAATTTATAGGAAATATGTCTATTTTCAAAGTCATTTCAGAGAGGTGTTTTATATAAATTTTGCAAAAAAAAAAAAAAAAGTGAAAAATATCAAAACATATGAAATAGTTTTATTTCTCTGCACTTTCCTACTATTTCTAACTGCAGCTTTGAAAATATACAGCCTATTTTTTCTCCCCTCTTTGTCTCCCTTTCTGTCTTTTATATACCTTATTGTCACTCAGATGAAACTTCATTACCTTTAACCCTAGAAAGGGCACAGCACATGTTTAACCTTCACACTATGAGCAAATTATCTATATATTATCTATAGTAGGGGTAAACTGATTAAACTGTGGAAGTATTTAGTCACTGGTGACCCCTTTTTTTGTGTCACTCAGTGGTCCACTTAATATTTTCTTCCTAGTTGAGAAATATTAACTATTCATCCCATCCATTTGAATGACTGTCCTTTAGTTCAGCAATATAAAAAATAAGGCCATTTTCACAACGCCTTTCTGAGAAGTTAGATGACATTTTTTAACATATTCTTTCCATTTATGACGCTGTAAATTTTTATTGTTGTAATGATTTAACTTAGGTACGTTTTTTCTATCAGGAAAATAGTCAAATTTACATTCAGGTGATGTCAGGTAAATGAACCAAAATGCCTTGTTGGTACAGAATGAGGTGTAGCAAATCAAATTATTTTATTTTGAAGATGAAGATATATTTTCTGTGAAATCAACCAAACAAATACAACAACATAGTTGTACTTTCTGTAATTCCAGAATTCCTCTATTAACATTAAACAGAATGATCTGTATACTTACATATGAGTCCAGCTACGGGAAAGAGAAAGACAGCAGAGCTACACAGATATCTGAGCAGGAACGGTAATGTTTGAGCTATGAAAGCAAAGCTCATTTATGTTCTAAGCTTATTTTATTTTTCTTAAATCAACACCAAGAAGGAAAAGTTGAGATATTAATTACCCGTTTACTGTCAATGTAGCGGAAAATGTAATTTATAGACCACTTGCAAAAAAGTGCTTGCTTAATTTAAGAACTCAAATTATTCAAATAACATTTTGAATTTGATTATTCGTATAATTGAAATGTTGCTCTCGCAGCCTGAATTGCTTCTCTGAGTTACAACCTGAGCAACAGTTAACTAAGACCACACTCATTGTGGAGATTGTCGTAATGTGAGCAGGAAAGGAAGGGAGACTAAACCAATGCATAGCATTTACCTGGAGAAATTTATGGGCCAAGCATCAAGGTTTAGCTGGAATTTGGCATTCCTACAAGTTCTTTACACACAAAGCTGTTACCACACCCTTTATTTTCCCATATGAACTGTATCAAATTAATTTGGTCACTGAAATGAGAGATGTGAAGAAGCCAAATTGACTATATCTGAACTATCTGACTGTGCCTTCAATCAGGTGTCAATCACTGTGTTGTGACTGAGGCACAACTGAATTTATATCCTGTTCCACAAAGTCAGAAATTTTGGAACAACAGCTGTATAAATGTTAAACTGAAGTTTGCCCAGCTTCTTTAACAGCTTCCTGGAATCTCTACAGTATCCTGCTACTAAATACAGTCTCTGGAAAATTTACACTGAAACAGAGATCCCACTTCAGAAATTCTGATATGAGTAATATGAAATGTATTTCCCTGTCCTGCAATGCCAAGAAAAATGAGGCACAAGCAATGAACCCAGATACAGGATATCTATTGACTAAAATCTTCATTTTACTTAGCAAAGATAACCTTTGAATTTGAAGATATCTGCCTATATCTTTTCAATTTCCAAAACAAGTGTTGCCTATCCACAGTAAGAAGGTAAATGAGATTAAATGGGATGAAAGACAAATGCAACATTTCATACTTGGCACCTAAACACTCATGGAAATAAACCTCCTGAAGCACAGAGCACATGAGGCTTTAGTGAAAGTGGAGAAGACCTCATTTATATTTCAAAAATGGATTAAGGTATTTAAACAGTCTTGCATCCATAAAGAAAGAGTCTCACCTGGCCTAGAGCAAGTTGGATTTCAATGCACCTGGACTTTCTTAGTAATAGTATCTCAGCTTTTCCAGGATTTAGAAAAGAGATTCAGACAGACTTAACACTAATTTTTATACTCTCTACAAATGCATATCAATTACTTTTTACTTATTACATAAAGGACATTATAGTTATTTGTTAGATATATATTAGACATCATTACTAACAGTATTTTATTATTCTTACCACAATTTCCATTATATTATCCCACCTCTCTCCACCTGGCTGTTAGCAAAACTAAGGGATCCTCAGGAGAAGCAGAAGGTCATCATAGAGTGTCTGACTATAAGAGAAAAACATTAAGGTTTTCTTTCCATCAAAGAAGGAAGCCAAGATAAATGACAAAAATTCATAATGGGAATTGTATCCACAAAGTTTCTCATTTCCCCTGTGTCTAGGTGAGGATGATGGTGCACATTTTTTAACTTGGGCAAGCAATATAACTTATTTCAGTCTCTCAAAATGATTGAGAACATTTTGCTGAAAAATATAAATAATAAAAATTAATATTGCAACCTGAAGTTTACTCAGAAAAGCTTAGGAAGTGTTTATAAGCAGGTAAAAATAAAGTACTGTAATAAAAACTGCCCCACAGCTTCAGGTATCAGTATTTTTGCTTGTGTTATATATGACTAAAAGTTCTCAGGAAAACATATTAGTCCATTGTGAAAACTTCTTTGGACCCTGATGCTGTTATTTCAAATCTAATGACATCCTGCTAAATCAAACAAATCAAAACAGACCCCAAATTGTGGAATTTTCAAAGGAAATGGGATGATTCATGTCTCATTGAGCTTAAATACCTAACTTCATCAGAATCCAAAAACCCTATCCATAGTCAAAGACTTGGTGTATAACAAGTTGAAAGGATTTTAAATGACAGATGAGCTTTGAGAACTATGGATGAAATTAAGTAGAGGCACTTCTTTTTTTTTTTCCCAAATTCTCAATGTCGCCAACAACTATGCTTCGTACTTCGCTGCTGAGAATATGAAACACTTGGACAGCCAATGGCATGATGTTTTCTGCTTTTTTTTCACACCCTTCTTTACCAGCTTGTCTTTTCTTGTCTAGTCTTTTCTTTTCTACACAAGTCTAATTCACTCTTCACATTTCAGCTTTCCCATCCTCCAATCTTTATTATTCTTTCCTTCTAGTCAGCCTGCCTTTCAGCTAGGAAAAAGAGGGGTTAATAAAGCCATGATTAAGCTGTAAAAGGCTGACATTTAGATATCAACTATGAATCAACAGCTGAAGTATTAGTGGAAATGATTTAGTAATTTTTTTTTCCTCTAAGTTGAGCTGCAGCTCTTCTCTTAAATTCCACTTTTGCGAGGTGCAAAGGGACAAATTACAAGTTGTGTCGCTCCATCCACGGCCTTCCCCCATTGTATGCTTTCCTGCCAAATCTTGATGACTAAAAATCAGAATCTTTTTGCCCTGAAAAACCAAAGGTGGAGTTATTAGACAGAGTGGAGCAGCTTATCTCGGGAGCATTTTACCCTCTCTCACAGGCAGCCAAGTGAGGCGCGAGCCAAACTAGACAGAGAGAGACGGAGGAGAGGAGAGAGGCGGCACAGAGACCCCATTAGCGATTCCCCCGCCGCAGTCTGAGTGGCAGCTGGGAACAAGGCACTAACTGTTTGCCCGTTGCCCATTCTTGTGTTATTGGGTAAAATAAAAGTTCTTTTCTCTGAGAATCTTTGTACAATAAAACAACTCTCAGTCATTCGCGAGTCAGGGGAGAGGAGAAAAGGGCCTCAGTGTAAAGTGCTGCAAACTGGCACATTGTTTCCAGTCATTTTCTCACTATTCACATATAAGGGGAAAGAAGAGGGGGGGAAAAAAAGGGCAGAGGGATGAGAAAGGAGGGGGAGGAAGGAGGGGTATCTTTTGACAGAAATGTCAGATGTGTGGGTCTGCTGGGGGAGGATAGGGTGAAGTGTGTGTCTAAGAAGAGCAAGTTTTGCCTGAAAATCTCCAGCTGAACTCCTGGCCACACGTTTCGCCCAGCCCTGACTCTTTGCCTATCACCTTTTTTTCTCCTTGGCTAAGATGGGATAGAAACCAGTTTCTCTGAGACCTGGAGGTCAAAGTGATCCAAACACTACTCTGCAGAGAAAGGGCAAGATGGGCACTTCTCTCCCTCCCATTTGTGTGTTTCTCATGGTTTTCCTAATAACAGACACAGTTAGCAATTTAATTAGCAGAAACTCTACAGAGCTGAAGGTCTAACTCCTGCACATGCCAGCTTATATTTCCAGGCATCAACAGCATAATAAATAGCTAGACAAAGATTTTTAAAGAAATCTTTTATTCAAGAGTTTCACATGAACTTGGTTCATATCAGGTGTTTCCACAATAATAACAATTAAAAAAACAAAGAGCCATTTGATGCTGGTTAATGCACAAAGTAGGGCACAGTTACTCCCTAAACCACAATAGCAAAGCTCCTCTACTACTGGGATGAACAAGCACCTGGAAGTCTTGATTGAATCTTCTCTACTCAGACATTACATACTAAGGTCTGAAATTCAGAGAAAAGCATTTCCCCAACCAAAAATTCAAGACCCTTAAAATCATTTAAAGTGATAACACAAGCAAAGAAAAGATTAGTGGCACTACAACAAAGTTTCTGGTGTTTTCTTCAGGGTTTCTCTAAAGTGGGAAAGACAAAAGAATCCTAAAAGGGATGAGAAAAGTGCAAATCTGAAAGTGAGACCTTGGGGGACTGATAAAGGAGTGGTAGGTCAGAACAAGGCACATGAAAAATTATGGCACAATATTAGCTTGATGACTAATTTATTCTTATGCCATGACCTGGATCTAGCTGAAACAGAGGGGCTGCTGGATTTCCTGAACATGCCCACGTAAAGACACCCCCATGACATTGTTTATGGAGGTTGTACCAATGGGATACTAGAACTCCATAAAACCTTCCACTCAAAAATCCCATATAAGATAATACACATCATGGAGTCCTGAGCAGTCTGTAATTTAAGTCACCATGGGATTTTAATTCAGTAGAGGGAGACGTGAGTGAGAGTGATGCAGTTCCAGATGAGGGAATATTGATTGTTTTCATTCAGCCCCCACAGCCAGAAAATGCTCCCTGTTTATTTTATTCAAATTCTTGTTAAAACACATCCCTGAGATGCCAAGTCAGTTTTTTCCACTAGCAAAAGTCTCTTCCTTTTTCCCCATTCTCTTTTGTAATACAATCAATCCCAAGAGCACTCTGGTATTTCACTCTGGATTTCCCCCACTAGTGCCAAATCTGTTTCATGATGACTATGTGTATTACACCAGAGAGAGCTCAATATTTTAGAGAGCTCATAGAGACTTGGCTGCCTCTTGTTTTGTATTTAAACATGGTACTGAGCTGGATCAGATACATCCCAAACTTTGGGATGAGTGGGATCATGATCTGAGAAATTCAGTCTAGTTTATCTCTAAGGCCATTGGCAAGCTTCTTTGCTAAGTAAACTGGTGTTAAAAACAACATATAGAGTGATTTTGCATCATGATTATTAATTTCATAGCTTTGTAGCTGCTGGAAAAATAGTTTTATCCTTTAAACTGTCATCCAGTAAAAATAAAAAATATTGGCCAGAGAACAAAGGATAAAGTAAGTTCAAGTACTGGAGCAGAAGTTTGTGAGCCAGAACCAATCCAGCAGAAGCTAGAAGTACATTTGCACATTAGCTAGTAAATTATGTATTTGTTCCCTTAGTAAGTGTACAAAATGTCAGCCTGCCCAGCAAGCAGAGATTGTATTACAAAAAGATGGGGGCTGTTCCCTCAAAAGCACCTGAGGAGGCCCTGTCATTCCTACCTGCCCATGGAATTGTAAAAATATATTTGAGTACAATCTACACACTGTATTAGGCAAGGATTCTTACAGTTGGCCTCTCAAGACTCTGCTCAGCAAAACTGAAGTCTATTTTCCTTCATATACTCTTATCTTTTGGAAATGAGTAGTTTTCTGATTTCAAAATTGGGCTGAATAAATAACATAGTCATTAATAAGCTTCATAAAATTTTTGTACAATCGGAACTAAAATAAAAAACCAGCGTGGGTGCAACAGTTTATCTGCACTACTTTTCTACGAGCTTCCATTTTTACTTTCCCCTCACTTCACATGTAGTCTATTAAGGCTGATGGACATCACAAGCACACTAACTTGCTCCATGGGTTCAAGACAGTGATAACAGTTTTCAACAGAAAATTGCAGAGTAATGGCACACGAAGTAAGGATACCTTGTCAACTGATACTACTTTTAGTCATGTTCAAATTTGGAAAAATCAGTTTTACACTGAATTTCCTTAGTAAGTTTCCTGTGCTGCTTCTAACTTCTACTTGAGCTAGAAATGAGTTCTGTAGGACTGGAAATACTGGTGAAGACTGCCATGCTCCAGTTCTGTGGCTGGAGCTGGACCTACTTCTCTGTAGATGGGTAGAACAGGTCAAACATGTCTGGAAAGTTTTGCAAAGTCGCCTGTGGAGCACAAACGTTCATTGAGAGTTTGTCTTTTTTTTTAATGTCAGATGAAAAAGACCCTTTTTGTGATAGTTTACAGAATATTTAAAACTGCTTTATCCCATTAGCCCAATCAACAACCTCTTGCATATGTGAATTATGAGAAACTTTTATGGACATAAACAGTGGATTTAAATGTGAGCCAAGGAGACATGAGCTGAACATCCACAGGGACTTATTGAGTCTAATTTTGGGTCATTAAAAATATCACCACTGTCTTTACTGTCGTTACGTTGTGTTGTCAAAGGCCTTAAAGCAAGATAAATAGGAAATTTGAAAAAAATACTTTGAAATTAGCACGCAGCTATTAGAAAAGTCCGTAAAAACTTATGATCCTGTTAATGCAATGTTGTGTGGAAAATTTCTTAAGACTGTTTTGCAAGATATTGTGATGAGCACACAGGAGGTTCAAAATGATGAAGGTATGGAGAATGAAGGAAAATGTGACCATTGGTCAGAGAAAGCAGGAGTCAAAGATTTTCCTGTGTTAAATTTTACATCTGCTCAGCTGTGTACCATCATGACTTGCAGTTATTACTTTATTATAATTATTACTTAAGCATTTTCTTTGTTATTTAAATGTATAAAAACTTTCCTTTTCCTTGTAATTTGGCTCAAGAGAGAGTGAAGACCTCTAGATATGTTAAGTTTGTGACTAGAAAATCCTGATCCAGCCTCTGCTGCTGATTCACTTGCTAATTTGGAAACCACTGTTTTAACTTCCTTACAAATAATCGCTCTCATCCTGCAAAAGTAGTGGATATCTCCCTATTACTCTCACTATTTCATTCAACAAGCATATTGCATGAAGGTACAGCTGATACACAATTTGTTGTGATTTTTTTCTTTGCTATCCCATCTTCCAAGTAGTTAAAATTCAAAGGCCACACATAAAATGTGAGGGAAATACCAAATTTACCTTCTGAATGTGAATTGTGACAGGCAGAGTTTTCTAAAAGCCTTCAAATTCCAGCATAACTTCATGATTTCAGAGGCTTATAAATTACAGTAGCATTTTAACCTTAAAAATGTGTCATAAATTAAACTGGAGAGTTTTCTCTGCAATTCTGACTTCAGAACATATGCTATACAGAATAACCTTCCAGCTCAAACTTCTTTTCTTTTAGCAGCCACAGCCAGAACTGTGACTGAGGGAAGAAAATGTGCCAGTCTACCCTTGAGCAGAAGTTGAAGAGTTTAATTGAAGTTACCAGTGAAACTACACATCTATAAGCAAATGCAACATTTTATGCCATTACTAAATTAATTTTTATTAGTGCGATATTCACACAAAAAGAATATTTATGATTGTGACCCTCACATTATCAAAGCAGTTCAAGCCCGGCTCCTTGTAGGCCTCCAGAAAGTTTTTCAAATGAGTTCTATGTCATCTGAACTATTCTTTAAATTCCAATTTTGATTTTCAAGTGACTTTCAGGAATTTCACTACAAATGCAAAGATACAGGTTCTCTTTCCTCTAAACTTGACACCTGGATCCAAAAGGACTCAGAGTCATTTAGGTGAAAAGCAGTTATTGAAGGATCATCCTTTACCAGCGCTTATTTTTAAAGGAAAACAAGTGTACACAAACACACATCCAATGCAGCTCCCCAAACCCCTGAATAAACTCCCAATTCTCTGTGTACAGTGTTACTTGACAGAGCTATAGGGCTGCATAATTACCCCAACTCCTGCAGCAGGCAGGGAAAGTTGGTGACATGTTGAGTGAAATGCTACACTGTGTTAATAACGGTTTTGAAAGAAATCAGAAAAGTTAATCATGTGTGGACACAGGGTTAAGAAGCAATGTAACAGACTATTAAGTTTAATATAGATATGTGATATAAGCATATGCAGACAGCCATTAGCATAAATTCCTGTTACAGAAGAGCAGTGCAGCATACCACGTGAGGGATTTATAGCACACACGGTGTACAGGGTGGGCACCAGAACGAGGGAGAAATGGGTCAACAAATTCATAGACAGGTCTTGAGTCAGACTGGCAGAACCGAGACAAATACAATCAGGCTGCTTTTCAATGGTGATGTTGTCTCAGAGTGACTATCTATCACAGAACAGTCAAATTTCTTGGCTGCTGTTTTCTATGGGTTTGAGCATGAAGACATCAAAGTCCAGAAAGCATGTAGGGACTCTATTTTGCATTCTTACTGTGTGATGAGGACAGCTCTCACAGATCAATTTCTGCTCCCTGGTTCCATAATGGAGATACTGACAAATTCTGCAAAAGCAAAAAAGTTCAGTGGTGCTCACCAAGAATAAGAATTTCACAGGCCTCCTTATATTTGACTCGTTCACTTGATTTCAGGATCCTCATTCATACTGTATTGATTTTGCCTAGTTACTAACAGAGCCGAGTGAAGAATTTGTAACAAGTTCTGTGAATTTGCCTCACTTTTTTCTTCGCAGAATGTCAAAATTATTCATTACACAAATCCACTGAAGAATTCCCCTGGTTTGCTAACTGTCTGAGTTGCTATTTGACATCATCTAAATATATGTGGTTAAAACTGGCTCCTGCTAACTACTCTTTCTTGCAAAAAATTGATTGCGAGCACATTTCTGGAAGATGACTAAAAGAAGTTCAAGATATTTTACAGTTAGATTGGCCACAATGGATTGTGTCATATCCCAAGAGATTGCAAGGCAGAATAGAGGGAACTCCTAGAATTTGTTTATAACAACCAGTGTTTTCCCTCCTTGTCTCATGATTAGAGCAACGCAGAGTAATTTGGAAGAGGCTGCAACTGGACTTTTGACAACATTTATAGCATGTATAAATTGAGCTGAGCCACTTGTCCTTCATAATCCCAGAAAGAGCTTTTACACTCAAGATGCTTCCTGCATTCTGTTTTCCTTCTTGCAATAAAAGTCCACAACAAAATAGTGGTAGGGTCTAATTCAATTTAATAGTGGTCTCCTCACAATACCTACAACTATTTAATGTTATGAATCCTTAGAGCTATGCTACTCTTTCATCAACAAAAGAAAGGGTTACAACCTTCCTCATGTACAATGTTTTTATTGTATTTTGCCTTTGGGAATTGCCAGCCCAGTCTAATCTCTATCTAATTGTGTGTGAGGGAAAAAGTCTCCCATCAGCTCAAGAGTCATTGATATTCAGGTGAGATCCAAGCTGTTTTCCAAAGTTTGATCATTCCTTCATGTTCAAGGGCTGTTTGACACCTTATCACTCACATGTCAAATCAGCTTTAAAGGTGATTGTCCTTTGTGAACTTCAGTGTGGATCTGAATTTTTTTCAGGGTATTTGCAAAATTCTCCAGGTTTCAGATTTTTAGCTGACCTTAACATGGACGAATTTGCAGCTTGTTGTTTCAACAAATTACTCAACTAACCCAATTTTCATTCCTCCTATAACCCCAGTGCCAAAGACTGAACACCTCAAAATTATCGGCAGTGCATCTTATCAGGGCTGCTCTAGAGGCAAATCTAAAGTGAGGACGTGAGCAAATTTAGTACTGAAATGTGACCTTCCACTATGAAACACAAGTCTTTGGCTGGAAGAAAGTGGTTTTCATGGATATGAAGTTGTCAACAATTTTGTGATATCTGGCCTTTCCTGAACAAGAGGTTATTCTGGATTCTAACGAACTCCTGGGGTTCTGCATCCCTTTTGCTGACTGAATGCTGGTTTTATCACTTGACTGTAAAGGAAGAGGATGAACAAGAGCTGTCCTACTGAAAGGACACCAGTCGCTGGACAAACTTCTGCTGATTGCAGCAGGGTGCCAAGCCAAACTTCTTTGGTGATGGAAAAACTTTGGTTGGGATGACTCTTGGAACTACTGCTGAGCTGCTGGTTATACGTCACTCTCTAAAGATGATAACAGCAAAACACCAGAATACTGAAATTATGGTTATCTCATGGGCTAGGCTAGCAAACAGCAGAAAAAGGCTTCTCATTTTTGAGGGAAAGGAGAGGAGAAAGAAGAGAATGATTAACATTCTTGGCAATTTGTACTTGATATATTGAAAAAGAAGGAGGAAAGGGGGTCGGTTAAGAGAAAATGCAGCCTCTGCACTGGAATCAAATGCAGTGTATGTACAGACTGACATGTATTGCAGATATTTTGTAGACATTTTGATGTTGAATTTTATCTATCATATTTAGAATCTAGCATTTTGTTGCTACTACCTTACTATCCCATGCTGGACATTTCCATTTTCCTCTACCACACCAAACAACATATCAGTAAGAAAAGAAGGGAGATTATAAAACAAGGAAGATTCCCAGTGAAGCCCAAAAGTGGGCTTCGTAGGAAGAGAGATTCAGCATCGTACTTGTCTCTGAGTGGCTGAAGAGCTCAGCTAACTGTTCTATATTCTCAGCCTGGTTCCTTCCTCCCCACCTTAAATAAAAAACCCTTCCATCATGCTTATCAACATTCCAATTCATCAAAGCAATTGTTAAAAAAAGAAAAAAAAGTTATTTCAGCACTGACGGAAATTATTCTAACATTACATTTCAATAAAATACCCCCTTCCCTGGTCCTCTGTGTATAAGCAATCAATGGGTTAAGTTTAGATCACTAACGTATGTTCCATGACCTCAGAATGCTTCATCAAATGTACTCATTACCAACTGAGCAAGTGAATGAGTAGTTGTGAGCCGCAGTTTAAGCGCTGATGGGATTGTGTGTGAGCCCCAACGTGGCCGAGGTATTTAAATTTTGATTTTTGTAATGGGCTTTGACATGTTTCATTTCCTCCGAGGGAGCACTCAAGACCTCTGAAAGTAAATGTTGCTAAAAAGTCATCAAGGCAGAATATTAAAATGCCATCAAATGAAAATTTCACTAATGCAATCCGGCTAGGCCTTCAGGTACCCGAGCGAAAAGGGGAGTGTCAAAGGTCCCGCTTCTTTTAGTGAAACATTATTTGTTCCTCTTCACTGACTGTTTCTCCAAAATAAATTATTTAAAGTCTTATTTCTTTTTTTCTCCTGGGTCCTTTAAAGTTCAACTGCGCTGAGAGGAAATGTGGTGAGGGTTGCTGGGGGAAGGAGGTGTCATATCTAGAAATTTAACAAATTGCTGTGCATGCATCACGCGCCTGTGAAGATTGGTTTACACTCGCTGGTTGTCTGGAGCCTTGATGCAACCAGGGGATGGGCACTGACATGCTCTGGTACAGGGCTTCAAACAAGTGCAGGGGCAGGGCCCCACAAGTGTCACCACGGGATCACAGCTCAAGGACGGGGTTTAGTCCAGAAGATACTAAGCACATTCCCTAGGAAATGGGAGGTATCAGAGGGCTGGTGAGGTCACCCAGCACCATCCAGGGTTCCTCTCCTCCCCAGGAGAAAAGAGAGCTGCTGTAAATGTTTCGGACCCATTCCCCATTGAAATGGTAAAGCAAGAAGCATTCAGAGAAGAGTAATGAAGTTGTAGGAAAGCAATGTGGTGGTGGATGTAGGGATCTTTTCAGTGGAAAGTAGAGGAAAGGCAAAAGGGCATTGTGTTCTGGATAAAAGAACAGGAGAGTCTGGTTTCACTTCCAGTTGTTTTATGCCTGTGTAAATCTGCAGCTCTCTTGCCATTGCTTCTGACTTACAACACTGGGTAAAACTTAAGCCCCTTTTTCCCAGGCAAATCAGAAAAAAACCCCAAACCAGACACTTTATTTAAAGAAGTATCATTCAGATGAGATTCATTTAGACTTTACAAGAAAGATGAAACAGAGGGACTCAAACCTCCTTCAGAATCCCTTCCTGGCTGACTCCACCAAAGATATTGGAACAATGAACTCAACCATTGGAATAGTAAAGAGGAGTACTGCACCAACAGGCCAAACACTGATTGAGCAGGAGGTTTGCTACGGTCAAACTTCATAAAGCTGATTAACCCATCTCTGCGTGATAGACACCACATGATGAGAGCAGGCAGCAACTGTTAGGGGACAAGCAACTATTAAAGGATGGTTGCCAAACAAGGGTTTGCAAATGATCCTTTGCAAAAGGATCCAGAACTACCCTTTGTAACCTTCTTGCTGATGTTTGTTTTGAGTGAAGGGAACAAATGGGGTTGTTCTTCCCTTCTTGCAGCCATATGTGTATTGCTCTTGACTTGATGTAAATTCTGCTTAATGTAGTTAATAAAAACAAGTGAAAAGATATCTGGAGCAATCTCCCCAGTGGCTCCCCAAGTCCAGGAAAAAAATCCCCTCTGCACACCCACAAAGTAAGCAATCTCATTTCAAAACCCATTCTACCAGTTCCTGACATTGTCTGATTTCACATTAGCACAACGGATGGAAATGGCATTCAAGCTAATTATCTACAGGAGACTGAGCAAGAGGTTTCAGTGAGCTCCAAAAAATATGAAAAAGAAGAGAAACTAGAAAACACAAAAATCACTCTCCAAAAAGGCCCTTTTGAAAAAAAAAAAAAATCAAGTCAGAAAATAGCAAGTATGTATTTTGGGAAATCCCCTGAAAACTAAGCCCAGCCTAGATGCCCAAGGAGAGAACAAGGCTCTTTGTCACCAGGGGAGGTTTGGAGTTTTACAAAGCATGCACAAATGCTTCCCACTTTTGGGGGGGATTTTGCAAACACCTGATTTGTAAGCCATCTGCCAAAGTTGTGGCTCAGATGCATTTCATCTCAATTGGGATTAGGGTGAGTGATCCAAAAATGTGCGTCTCAATCTAAATGTTGCGGGTCACGTTCCACGACATTGGTACCTTGTCTCTTCTGGTATTCAGTATGCAAATGGGATGCAGCATGATGTGATCCAACAGCAAGATGCGATAGGGAGGCAAAAGATAGGACAATGTGTCAGGGAAAGAGAAAGAAGTAGCAGGATGCAGAAGAATGGAAACTAGACATTGGGACGAAGCTGTTATAAGAAATTAATGATTGCAGTGCTGTGTGATTGAGAGACGAGAGATCTGTTGGGAGAGCATGGCTGGAAAATTATACAGAGACTGGAGGTGACAATATCATAACCTAGGTGGGACCTCGAGGATGTAAACCTCAACCAGAGTATTTTTGTGAAAAGAGAATATATCTCGGATGGGGAGAAAAAGGGTTATTAGCAAATAATGCTACTTCTTCTACTTGAAATGAATTTTGTTTGCTTTTTATCAGAGTTTCTATTAAACTTGAAAAATTAGCATTGCTTTAAAACAAACAAAAATAGTCCTCCTGAGGACACACAAGGTTGCTCAGAACCCAATTTATATTTTCTTTCAGCTCATTTTTAATTTCAATATATTTTGACATTTAAATTGAGAGCTCAAGATCTGATAGGCAAAAAGACCAAAGACTTTAAGAATAACAGAAATTACAGAAAAGACAATACTCAATTTCTTCATGCTTGGCAGTCATTTTCAGCAATAGTTACAGCTAAACAAATATTTTGGTTGTAAAAGCTTCTTTCAAAATGTCTTTTTGGTTTGAGAGCAAAGAAAATAAAAAGTCAAACTGACCAAATTGTTTCTTTTGAAGAAGTCTAAGGAAAACTCAAATGTTTTGTTAATTTTCTTTTTTAACTTAAATTGCTCTGTTCTCAGTACACTTTAAGTTGATTAAAATTAAAACTTCCCGAGAATTAAATTTTTCAGTGTGGATTGTTTTTTTCCTTCAACTCACTAAGGCATTCAGGA
The DNA here is from genome assembly GCA_013399895.1 of Serilophus lunatus. NCBI lineage: Eukaryota > Metazoa > Chordata > Aves > Passeriformes > Eurylaimidae > Serilophus > Serilophus lunatus. The sequence continues at coordinate 640,572 of VXBA01004485.1, read as the reverse complement.
CATTAACAAAGGCTCTTTTTTATCTGGACTTTCAACAGCCTGTATATATATAAAAAAATAAAAAAATCACAAACAAGCTGAAAAATCAATTATTCACACAAATCTAGCATTGACCTTCTCTATAAATTACTCATCCATCCAGTTCTGCCCACAAATTTATATTTAAGTCACAGTGAAACCAAAGGAAATTGTGAATATGAAACTGGCTGTAACTAGACTGTTTAGCAAATCTTACAAGAAAACACATACTCAAATAAACCCCTAGCAATCAAAACATGGGGTCTAGCAAAAAAGCTACATTTTCATTGGTTTTGGGGACTGAATCTTTGAAACTTCTGAAGAGTTTCTCAGCATGGAACAAGAAACCCCAAATTCCCTTGTGCTTCACAGAAAACTCTTCTTTATGATTTATATTTTAAGATTAGACTGAGGGGCTGAGAGCCTTTGTTACCTGCTGAGTTCTGGTATGATTTCTAATATGACTGGAAAAGGACAGGGAGACCTCTGGAACTTCTATAGGTTGGGAAAGCCTAGGAACAGCACAGGCAGCCTACAGGTGAATTTTTACCTAGCTGATCCAAGCAGACATTTGACCTTTGCTAAAGCTTGGTAGTGCCCATCTTCATAGTTTCAATGTCATACCACATTCACTGGGATGATGGCAGAAAAACAGCAGGGGATTCTCAAACTCCGTCTAGTCATATTGTCCAATTCTGTGTTTAAAATTCCACATATACTAGGGATTACTTTGAATCTGAAACAGTTGGAAACCATTTTAGACTTTACAGAGAATTTCTTTTTCAAAACCAATCAGAATTTCTTTGGTGGTGTTTTCTCTATGTGAGCTTCTTGCTTCACAACAAATGGTACAAAAAAGAAGCAAACCTCTAGAGGCACCATTGTGGGAAAAACTTTCAGTTGTCAAGGAGAACATTTGACAAATAGCAGAAAATCCGCTGGCCCCGTTTTATCTAACTTGGCACAATGAAAGTATGATGCTTGGAGAATGCACTGTGTTTACTTTAGCTTCTCTTCCAAAATATTGCAGCCTCACCATCTTCTTTTATAATTGGCAATTACAGCCTGACTGCCTTGACACTCAAGTATCTTCATGTGTGTTAACCTATTTCCTGCACGGGCAGTTTAAAGCAGGCAGAAGAGTGTCTGCATCAAGGAATGGGGTCAGTGGTTTGTGTTTAAGCCTCTGACTCCACATATGAACTTCTCTCACATTTTTTGCCTTTCTTTGACCTTTGTATGTCTAACTGGAGAATGACTTTTTGAAGAAAGAAGTACTATTCGCTGGAAAAGATTCTTAAACAGCAACAAGAGAAGAAGGGTTAATAAGGCCTTCATAATTTTCCATTGGAACTTTTGACCCAAAGCTTTGGAATACAAAAGCTTGATTTTTTTTCCTTCAGTTGGATTTCTGATTTCATGACATAGACTTATTGCAGTGTTATGTGCATCCATGCAGTTTGGGAAGCTGCTTTTGACTGACAGCTCCTGTAAGGCCCATAAGACACAACATGCTGATTACCTCAAAACAAAGAGAGTTTCTTTTGACAAGCCTTCCTCCTCCACTCAATATCTGAGATCTGCTTAGTTGGGTTCTGGAAAGAACATTATTCAGGAAGCGCTAACAATACACTTTAATTTTCCTCTGGACCTACTTGAGGCTGAAACACTCCCAATCAGTTTCTGAGAAAACTATTTTCTGATAAACACTATTTTAAAAGTTAGTTCCTTGTCCAGGAGAAAGATGAAGAACAATGAGTTCTGGCTAATAATGAGAAAAATACTCAACAAATTATTTGTACAAATGAAATTTTATGGTGAACTCAGGTTTTTCTACATAAAGTGTTTGATTGCATTTATCCTGCAAAAGCATTCTGCTTTCAAAATAATAATAATAAAAAATCCCCAAACTTGCAGCTGTTTTGAACTTTCGGGCTTGGTAAAAAAAGAAATCCCAGATAAGCACATAGCCCTGATTACACAGACCTGTGGTTTACAGAAGTTTCTGGGGGAAAAAAAAACAAACAGAAAACCCCAAAGTTTTGTCTATAAGGGAAAGGTGAATAAAGCCATGGTTAAATGCATAGCTGCAGTGAAAACAGCAGAAGACAAAATAAAACAACACTTGGAATGAACCGGTTAAGTTAGTGGTACCACCGTACTGTATGAATAAGCAATTTGTGACCACTTTGTCTGCAAAAAGTATCTAAAATAGAAATTTATAGAAATATCACAAAAAATTAAAATTCAAAGTTAAATACTTTCTTAAAATCATACAGGAAACCCAGGGAGATCCTTTAGCATTGGGAGAAGGTGAGTCAGAGAGAAGATGAGTGAAAAGTTTAGCATAATAATGAACAGCACAGAGAAGTTAAATCAAGGAATGATTTATCACTATTCCTATAACCCAAGAACAATGCAGTGCTTTTAAATTTGAGAAAGTAAACAGTTTTCTTGGTGTTGCTTTTCTACCCAGTGACTTATTAACCTATGAGATTCATTACCACAAAGTGTCTCTGGAGTCCAAAGCAAGATTGAAACAGCCATTTGACATTTATTTTGATAATGACAAAAACTACTGTTCATTTTGAACATCTTTAAAGCACTTTTTCCAAGGGGCTGGGGTAAACCCTCAGGCTTCCTGGCAGAAATCTAAACTCTAATTATTGAGGGTCAGAGGAAACTTCTTCTCTTGGCAGGTCATCCCAGAGTTGCCCACTAGAGGGTCTCCAGAGTGTTCCTTGAAGGCATCTGGTCTTGGTCATCATTAATAGCAAGGAGAGGCCTTATTCAGGATAATCATTCCCGTTTTCCCGTGTGTCAGTATATTCCCGTATGCAGGTCCTTTGCAAATGTCTCTGTTTAGCAGAACGGCTTTTAACTGGGGAGCTTTCATGCAGGAAAAAGGGAAGTCTGCTTGTCCCTCTGCCTGATTTTACCTCTCCAGTCCTGTGGGCTTGGATCAGAACAAAGAGCCGTGGGGGAGCAAGGGAAGATATAAACCAGGAGTAACAATTCTGAATCCCTTTGCAGAGATTTTAATGGTATATGTGTGGAAAAGTAATAAATGGGACATAGCCCATTAGGCAAGAACAAATTTTCTTCCCATAATTTTATCTTTGTTTAATTGAATATTTAATTAGTAAAAATATGAAACTAATTTTTTTATGTGTTCAGTACATTTAGCAAGAAGTGTTGATCCTGGTCTGCATCTTGAGAGGCATTTATGCAGACACGGACAGCAGCCATGCCCTTCTTGTCCCCTTCTGTGTGCTAATAGAAGTGAGCGGGTCATTTGGCATTAGCAAAGGAGTAACTTAGCATTTGCACTGAGCTGAATCTTGCCAGACTGTGTGCATATTGGAGCCAGTAGACAGCGGCTCCTTTCACGTTGATGAATGGCTTTTTTCAAGCGTTCTGCTCCCTAGTTATGAGAAGGGTGACCCGGTCAGGAGACGACTTTATGAAGCTATAAAAAATGTATGTCACTTCGGACTCTCTAATGTCACAGGAAAAAAAAAAGGAGAGAGAGGGAGAGAGAGGGAGGGTAAAAAAAAAATCCTGTGCACAAAAAAATAGCAGGGTAATAAGCCTGTTTTCAATGCTCTAAATAGCTTTCTGTCTACAGCCTCTGTGTATCCCTGTGAGCTGGGGCTGCCGCTTGCTTCAACAAAGCAACGAGGGTTTTGTGTGTGTTTAAAAAGGTTGATTCTCTTTGCCTTCCTATCACAGTAAATGCTTATCATGATGACAACAAGGCATTGGGAACGCTGGTCGGGTGGCTGTTACGTCGGCTGCTGCAAAAAAAGCTATAATGCACTTTAAAAAAAATAAAAATGTAATCCACTCAAGGTGGCTCTGACTTTTAAGTATGCAGAACAGCTCAAGAGAAAGGCACCATAAAAGCAAAGTAGCTTTGAAAGGACCCTTTCATCTAGTATTTTATAAAGTATTTTCTCTGTGTCACAAAGAATAAAAAGTAAAGGGTTGCCAGGTATGTTTGCCCCCCATGTCTTTGGTTAATACTCTGGAGCTGAAAGATACCACATTGTAGATTTTAACAGATGACCCTCTGTAGATCCATAGTTTAGCCTTCATTGAATTTTTTTATTTCTTTTTGAGCTTTGATATACATATTTCGTTGCATTAGATGCTTCTCCCTCTCTCATGTCCCCTCCCCCCCCTCCCCGAGATGTAGCACATTTTATAACTGATGTTAAAATGTTAATTTGCACAAGGTAAGTGGCCCGGAGGATTGAGGGCAGAGGCCTTCTCTTTATTAGGATTTCAATTAGTCACGGGCCAAGTTGGAAACGCCCAAGTTCTGGGTTTGAACACTGCCCTTGCCAAAGCTGAGATGCAAAAGCTCCTGAACTCCCAGACCCAACCACTAGTCCGCTTTCCTGTTTTTCCTGGTGGGATTTCCAGTTCTCACCCCACCCGGCACTGGAACAACTTGCATCACGATAGAAAAAAGACTAAGCTGTGAGTCGAGTGCCAGGCTGAGATAAATCATGGACATGTCTTTGTAGAAACTTGGAAACCTCTGTGGTTTTTTGACTAGCAAAAATTGGCCTGGGAGGAACACAAATCATCAGGATGCAGTAACAGCAACATGCAAGTCAGCTCAAATGGGTGGAGGCGACACAGAAATGGAACTTGCACCTTTCTGGTATTCTGTGGGGGCACAAAATGGATGTAGCTTTAATTCATTTAGAAGTCTCTGGAGACTGCGCTGAGTCCTAATGAAAGTTCCCATTGAAGTTAATGGACCTGATTCTCTTCTCATTGCGGGGAGTAATTCTAATTAAGTCAATTGAGTTACACTAGCATAAAACTGGTGTATGTGAGAGGACTAGCAGGTCTTGGGAGAGTTGAGCCTCCTAATGACAGGACTAAAATTGAACCCTGATAATTCCAACACTCTTGTACTGAAATAAATTCAGCTTAATTGCATCAAAACACATCCAGTGAGCAGTGGCCTAAATTCTGCAGGATTGTTCCTGAGTGGTAATTGTGTAATCCCACCCTCTTCCTCATGGAAGCAAGATTAGGCTTTTGCTTTCAGTGGATGGAGAACAGAAGGAAATACAAGTCCAGAGAAAGGAATCCTTTATTTTTGATTATATTTTCATTGTTTTTGACTCTAATCACTTAATTCAATAGCAAAGCTCCTCCTTCCCGACTAAGACAGACCCCAAAAAGTAAAGTAAATGGAAATCAAAAGCAAAACATAGTCTCTACTTCCAAAAGCTTTCTATCTATGGAAATCACAGAGTCACAGAATCACAGAATTAACAAAGTTGGAAAAGGCCATAGAGGTCATCAAGTCCAACCTGTTACCTATTACCTAACCCATCACCAACCTTTTACCTAATACCATCCCATCACCTAATTTATGTCACTAAGTGCAATGCCTTATAAAGTATGGGATAGAGGGGGAGCTTACACTGATATCTCTGACTGTGTAACAACTTGTAACAGTACTGGTTGTCACCTCCATAACATCCTGCCTTAAGCCCAGTGGCACTTTCCATACCATAGGAGAAAGGGAAACCATCACCAGGCACTAACTCGGTGGCTCCCTTCTGATCCAGCTGAAGAGCAGATGACCCTCATCAACCAGTGTATAAGATGCAGATAGTGCAGCAAATCCCAAGATAGCTATTTAAAGCTATACTCTTTTTTCCCCCCCATACTTTCATCTTCTGAAAATGTTTAAGCTTGGTAATGCATAAAATATATATTTTTGCAAGGAAAAAATTTCCCTCCATTTAAGAATTTATTAACAATTTACATAATTGCTTAAGTAATCTGCATAATTGACAGAAAGTTTAATTTGACCCTAGTTCAAATGCAACACTTATGGTTTTAAATTGAAATGGGTATAATTCATTTATGAGAGTAATTAAGCCATAGTGTCTAACAAATACAATGTATGCTGCCTGAGGCCTTCGAGGCCAGAACATACTATTAGGATGTTTTATTTAAATATGTCAAATCCGTTCATCTCCAAAGCCGCCTGTGTTAAAATATATCAAATGTCTTACTTGACCTTTAAGGTGCCCTACTGAAAACAGGGCATTAAAAAAAATTAAAAATAAAAAAAAAATCACAGGCTTTTCTGTATGCCTAACGAAAGGCAAGAGTGGTGGAAGGGAGATCAAGCAAGGAGTGCTCTGAATGAAATTATTGTACCTACTGGCAGCTGTAAAGTTTGAGGAACTGGTTTTAACTTTATTAACTAAAATTTATTGTGTACAATGCCAGCACCAAGCTATTTACAGCCATGTAAGCCATCCAAATAGAACTGAGGTGCTGCAGAACTCCTCATGTTGGCCCTCTGCAGAGACAACCAAGAAATCCCTCTAAATCCCTTGATTTTCTCTGACACCATCCAGTTTCTGCTACTGTGAGCCAAGAGAGAGGAGGCAATCCCCAAATGCCAGAGCTAGATGGTGATCTCCTCCCAGATTACACTGTTTGAGGATGCCTACTCAAGGTTACAGCTGTCCTTTGAGAATAAGATTCACCAATCCTTCCTCAGTCTGGCCAATGCTTTCATTCAGCTTTATTCCCATTGAAATTTTGGCTGCCACTTGAGGTCCCAGACTGTTAGCGTTCAAATTTCCCTATATTTGGATATATGGAGTCTCATCAGCACTAACCATTTTGTCTTTTGGGTCGGTAAATAAAAGCCTGACTAATGTTGCTTATGAAAGGCAAACCTGTGGACACGTGGTATGTAGAGCCATGGTCAGAAGAATTGAGGTTTTGTCTTAAGAAGGAAAAGCCCTGAAGACGCGTTCAGCTGGAATAAGAATTTTTATTTTTGTTGTAGAATATGTTATTTTTCCTATGTTGCTGTGCTGAGATCCCCTTGTGGGCCTGTCATTTCACAGGGTTTAGGACTCAGGCTGTGAACCCATGCCTAATTTCATCTGATTCTCCATGTTGGACAGCTTGGCTGACTCATCCCCCAAATGCAGTTCCAGACTTGCTGGTGTATAACAAAACTTCAGCTCCTCAGTCATTTCAACAAGTTGCCAGTTAGGTACTAAAATGCTGATCATTCTTTCTTGAAAGAAGATCCACTATCACCATGTCGAAAAATTCATGGCTGTGTGATACATGCTTTAATTTCTTATCCTTCTTCTGCGGTCAAAAGAAAAGAAATATGGATGGGGCTTTGCTTTTTTTCCTAAAGAGGCATATTCCTAGTGTATTCCAAGGCAGACCTACTCACTTTTCTAATTAAGATATGATGTGATATACATAGGAGGGAGAGATGAGATGCCGGATGAATGTATGCCAAGTAGCGATCTCAATTACCAGTCATGTAGATTAAAACCGTCTGATATTAAGGAATTTATTAAATGCCTTCCATAAGCTGCAAGAGTATGCAGAAGAGCAGTTTTGCCCACTCTTGTGGTTCTGTCACTAGTTTGATGATGGATGGTGTTTTTATCCTAAGTAGCAGCTTCAGAGAATGAGAAGCAGGAAAAGAAAATCAGCTTTCATTAAAAAAAACAGTGGAGAGGATCAAATCACAACAGTTCAACAAGTTACAATGAGTCACCTAAGCTGCAGCAACCATTCCTGGGCATGCTTTTATCTGAAAACAAATGCCAATTTACATGGTAAGGCTCAGCCTGCCATGAAAGGGAGCTATAGTTTTGCATCTGCCCCAGGCAGAGCAATGCACTTGAGGAAATTGTTGCAGCTCAGCTGGCACATGGTAATAGTTCTCTGGTAGCAGGTAAGATACATGGATTTTAACCTGTTTGAAGGCGTGATATATAATTGGAAACACCACCATAATTAATCTTTAATAAATATTGTTGATTAATTGATTTTTTAAATTTAAGAACTAATAGCTAGTTATCTTTTCCTACCCCTAAATTGTAACTTATGGTTTCAGAATGATTTTCTGGGACATCAATATTAGGACAAGAAAGAAGTGTCCAGCTAGTTGATAAGACTAAGTGGCCATTCATTTTTCCAAATTGTTTGACTTTTACAGCCCTGATGGACATAGCTAAGGAAGTGCTTATGAAGATAACAGAGAACAGAGGCAAGACCCAGATTTCAGAGAAAAAAAATATGCAAAAACCAAACAACTCTTAAAATGTATTTTTTTACATTATTGGATTCTCTTCAACTGCACTGGTCCTATATAAATGGGTTAAGAATGTTAAAGCCAGTATCACGTAAGCAAGAGAGTACATTGTGGTTTTAAAGAAAGGTCACATTTAAATGCCAAAAAGGGGTTGTGTTTCTGGTGCTGTATTCCTAAAAAAAATGAGTGGGGTTTTCAACGTTGTTATAAAATAAAAGAACCATATGCTTTTGCAAGTGCCAGATTCCACCTAAGAAGAGATTTTCCCCATGTCTGGGAACTCTCCAGGTGACACTTAGAAGGAGCATCCTTGGATCAGGAGAGGAGAGCAGCATGAGAGGAGTGAGGGTTCTGGGGCAATTCCTAGGTGATTCCTGTCATAACCACTGGAGTAATGCAGTGAGACTGCTTGCAATGTCTTGCAAGGCAAACTGACATCAATATGAAAATCAGGCCACTGCTCCCATTTCTTTGAACATCTTTGATTCCAGAACATCTGCCCAGAATCAAGCACCACCAGTGAATTACTGATCATCATTACTGATCTAATAATAATCTTATAAATAATACATTGCCCTCAGTTTCAGGCAGTCAAGGCAGCAGCATGAAGTACTACTAACCCCAAAGGCACGGATTTCTTCTGAAGGGTCTCAGTTGAGCTTGTACCATCAGTTAAAAGTGAATGGGCTTCACAGCATTTAACTGCCTGATTTGGAGTTTCTAGGTAGACATCTAGGTAGCAGCTGGACACTAGGTAGCACAGAATACTTCTGCATCTGTAGTAGAGAGGCTATTTCTATAATAAAAAAATATATTACATATGTGGCACCAAGTGTCCTATCTAATTAGTATATAAAAAAATCAAGTATTTCTTGATTTAAACCAACAAAACCACAAGTAATTTCCTATCACACAGAAGTTTAACAAAGTCTTTATTTATAAACTTTTAGTTCATGTTTAGTGAGAAGAGCTGTAATGAATTCAGTCAATCAATCATCATTCAGCCAATTTCTTTATGAAAACCGTTGTCTAAATTCAGCAATCCATGTTTACCATTTTAGCCCATGTGGAAGCACTGTGGGGAGCAAATCTATATGTGAATGTATACTCAGTTATCCCAAGTTATTAACTCTCCACCCTGCCGTCCTTAGTCCAAGGATCATAGAATTTTTAAGGTTGCAAAAGACTATGCTAAACAGCTTTATCAGGATAGAACTCCAGTATGAACTAACATAAATGAGGCGCAGGTTTCCATGCGAACATGGGTTGGGCCCTCACCAACAATTCACCAAGGAGCCATTGCAGCTATCTTAAGGAGCATCCGGGCAGAACCTACCTTGTTTTCCAAAGCCTTTCAGTTCAAACAAGCTGGAGATAAGTTCTGAATACTTATCCAGACTAATTTGACATATGCCTGAAATATTTTTAACATGTTAATTCCCGCCTCAGTTAAAATCTGAACAAAGGTCTTCACACCAAAAGTTCAGAAACATTGTGTAAGAAGTCATCGTTAGCCATATTTCAAAAGCCAACCACATTTAATATCTGAGAGGAAAAGTCTCTTACCCCCTTTCCATACTGCATCACTCCAGAAGAATTGCACTGAAAACAGTAAGATTTCCAATGCGTAGATGTCATGTGATAAGAAAGGTAATGCATAAACTGAAGAAAAAGAGGGAAGGGCTGGTTCCTGAGAAAACTGCACTGACTAAATTAAAATTTCAGGAGCAAATCTCACAGTCTTAAGTTTTACCCACTTACATTATTTTTTTCTCTTTTGTGCCTTGTTTTTATCATATTCTGAGCTCAGGCCCTGATGCATTACTGTGTATTCCCACAAATAATTGGAAGGGCAGCTGACATCATTTAGATATCAAAATACCTGATAGGGCATTTAGATGTGCAAATGACCTTAGATACACCCACTGAGAGCACAGAAGTGGAAAGAGGGCTTTAAAGACTGGCCTCTAGTGTTTAAGTGCAGGTGATTCTGTGTCGTTTCATTTGAAGTGGTTCTAGCTGGGCTTGGAATTTGCATCCCTGCACCATCAGAATGGCCTGGAGTTTCTTAATTACCAAACAAATGGAGAGTAGCTGCTTGATTTTGACAGCTCCTTTGTGTATCATTCTTCACAGAACATGAATGATTAATGGAATTTTCCCAACACAGTCAAAGTTGTTTACTGATGGAATTAAAGCTGAAATTGGCAGTGCTCTTTAGGGAGGACTTTTTCTATAATGTCACCAGACCTGCCAAGCTCTCCTAAAAAATAGGAACAATTAGTGATGGGTCAGAAGGATTCTGGGTATTAAAAGGTTTGGTTCTCTCCAATGAATGAGAAAAGGGGAGGGTGGATGGCTGAAAAAACCCTCGAGAATAAATGAAAAAAAACCTAAAGCCTGTGTTTGATTTTTTACTTCAGGGAGTAATATCCTCGGACCCAAGTTCTCTGCTTGAATTAAAAGGGAAAAAAGTTATCTGAAGATGTGAAATACAGAGAAAAGACATGTAAAGGAAGCCAATGTTCAACTTTTCTGGTCAAGTACTTCTCACAGGATAAATGAACATGAAAACTACTTGGCCTCAGTGTGTGTAGGCTTCACATCATCAACACGAGGTGACACCTTATGTGTCAGTGCCAAATGTGTTGAGGCAGTAACTTTCAAGGGGTGGAAGAAGAGCACAACTGCACAACCAGAACAGTTATGTTTAGAACATGTCATTTGTTGCCAATTTGAGTGTTAAAAATGCTTGGAGGAACAGCAACCTAGTGCAGAAGACAACCATTACTGGACGACATGGAGCATCTTGTGCATCTTATCTTGTAGGAAAGGTTACAGGGAGCTCTTGTCACTGAAACTTACCAGTACAGACTCTGGAGATGAGAATATGCATGTAAAAGAGGCAGAAAAGAGGTTGGGGTCCTGGTATGTATTGAGAGCATGAAAGAAAGCTGACTGCAGTGAATCAGGCAGAACTGTAAACTAAATAATTTTGAATTATTCTGAACATATTCATAATTATTGTTTTTCCCCATGTATTTTCACCATTTTCTTTCTTGTCCCCTTACATTGCCAGAGTCTACAGGCAGAAAAATTTGTGGGAGTAATATCCTCCCATCAGCAGTGGCTCATCTGGGACACACTTACGAAGTTCATAATAAAGGCAAGCCCTACAGAGCGTGCTCAATGTTTAAAGTGTTTTATGAACAACTTCACACCAACCTCAGGAGATAGTTAGATAAGCATGTGATTTATTTTTATTCCCATTTTCCAGATGGAGAAAAAATAGTGAAGTGACCTTCTAAAGGCCGCAGAAGGAGTTGAAACAGAGATGAGATCAAGGAGCTCCTGACTACCCTGTGTGTGGGGAAAAAATCAGATTGTTCTGCATCTCTCTTCTGCATCTATTGCACTGACAGAGGACTTTCACCACACTCACATGAACACATCTACAAGATGGATTTTATGACTGTAGTGGAATTTGGTAAAGGGCCAGGACATTTTGGTTTTCAGCTATCCCATATCATATTTGCCTGATGTGCTTCTCTTTCTCCTACTCTCCAGCCTTTAAGCATTTCTCAATAAACAGGCAAAATTATCCAGGAGCAGGGCTGCAAGGGCCAGCGCAGAGCCTTGTGAAGTCACATGCCTCCCATACTTGTATAGTTAGCAGCAAGTATATATAACACAGCCCTGCCCTTCCTCTTCTAATGAAAGTGGCTCACTACCAGGTAGGTGATCAGATGCCAAAGAGATTAATCTCCCTTTTTAGCATGTGTTTTTGGGTTGGAAGGGATATCAGTTGCTTTAGTGTGTTTTTAACATCATCTAAAGCATAGCCAAGGGTTATAATCATACCCTTGGGAGAGCAAAGGTACAATAGATAGCTAAGTGCCTCTAATCCACAGCAGCATGATTATCTATTGATAACTGCCTCCTCCCCTTTAGCTGTCCTACCAATCCAGAGTTTGGTTAATAAAAACAAATGAATTCAGCATACCACAGCAGAGTAAAGAACATGCATTGGGGGTGTCAGGGCGGGGGATGCTTAACTGTCCTCTTTTGTTTTCTTTTCTTTTAATGCAAAACCCAACCTGCTTGGTGGTGTCCAGATATGCACGAATACCAGTGCCAGATATTCATTTGCACAGATAAAGTAATACAAGTACAAAAGAGAAGGCTGGGGTAGAGGAAGGGGAAATGGTTGGGGCCAAGAGTTGGGGGCCAATTCTTGCAATGATATACTCTTACTGACTTTGTGATCTTGGACAGAACTCCTGGATTAAATTTAATAGCTAGGACTGGATCCAATGACTGATGTCAATTAGAAAGCAAAAGGCCCTTTCACCTTCTGCTACTAAATTTGACCTGGAGATAGTTATCCATAGTTAATTCTGTACTACTGTGCCCTAAAATCAGACTTTAGGACCAATGAAACTCCATAGTTGCTATTGACCTTTGTAGGATATTTAGTTTGATAATACTGGTTGTGATGTCTCCACATATAATTTTCATTTTCTGTGAGAAAGGAAGAGCAGTAACATCTTTTTTTCTACACCACCCTGACATATTTATAAGGAAGTAAGTTTTTTAAGAATTACTTTTAAGAAAGCACAGTGTTGGAAACATATACTGAAAAATCTAGTGCTGAGTCTCCATAAGCACAGGTAATAGACCGTGAGTGATGTGCCTGAGCCTGGTCACACTCGCAGTGGAGCTATTCAGAGTTATTTGTATTATTACACCATAATAACAGGACAAGGAAAGCACAGCAAGATGGTACAGATCCATACCAGGTACATACCACACAGTCCATTGGTTCTTGCCATTCCCTCACTGGGAATTAAACTCAGGAGAATGAATGATTTTCCCATTGTTGGAAAAGCTTCTATGGAAGATAGAAACTCTTAGGGAAAAAAACTCCAAACAAACAACAAACTAAACAACAACAAAAACTAAAGAGAACAAAACCTCAAAAAAAATCCAAACTCCAGCTTATTTGTTCATCCATCATATTTTCCAGGCAACTGGTCTCTTGAGATGCCTCCAAATAGCCAGAAGTGAGTGGTGGGGAGAGGAAAGATATATATGAATTCTTTTAAGCAAGGCACATCTTGAAGCTACCTGGATTTTCTAATGGAATGTAGCCTTCGTGTTCTATCCTGATACTGGCAAGGGTGGGGTAATGGTCTGACAGTAGATCAGTGGATCTGCAAAAACATGGATCGTACTTGAAGGACTCAAAATTCCTTTAAAGAATGGTCTGTCTAGCCATTGCAAATGTCCTTGGAGCTCAAACACTTGTATAACATTCATTTAGTCATAAGATTGTCTGGTCTTGTGCTATTTTCAACAATTCAGAGGCATCTACAAACATCTACTAGAGTAAAGAAATATAATTAAGAAATCAATTGACCACATGCCCAGGCAATACTTACCATGAACTGTACTTATTTTGGCTAAAGACATACTGGGAAATTAAAAAAAAAAAATGCCCTGGAGGGAACAGACAATTAGCAAGACGGTTAAAAAAGCAACCATAACACCTCTCCTTAATTGGAACCATTGTACAAAAATCCAAATAATTCGATCTTTAACAAAGGAAAGTCTCTCAGGTCAGTAACCCAGATCTGAGGGAATGGTTCCATATAAAAATACTGCACGACTTGGTATTCATTTTCAACGAAAAGTTCAATCTAACAGCAGCTGTCAAATACCTTTGGCTAATTCCCCTGTAGCTGTTTTGGTACAATTTTGGTGGTGTAATACATGGTATCACCCGACCTCAACAAGGCCACCACACTGTTAACACTTCGCCCTTGGGAGGCACATGAGTGGGTTGGAGCAGTTACAGAATTCCCCTTAGGTATTTAGGAGAAAGACCTGCTCACACTCCTGACTGCATCTCGGCTGTACTTTGTGCCACGGCAGTGCTGAAATGTGTTTCTTTCCAAATCATTAAAGCCTGGCATTTCAGAGATGGGCTCCAGGGAAAATGTCCCTGGCTTTCTGTGCCTTCCCTCCTCTATTTCAAAACATAGATGCTAAGCTTCAGTGCACCTTCCTGCTGGATTTTCAAACCGCTCAGTGTTTTACAGGCTTCAGTATATTA